>WNYA01001915.1:0-54765 GCA_019512145.1 Engystomops pustulosus | reverse complement strand
AGGTGTAAGATCTTCTCCCACCCTGACTAAGGTACCCAAGGAAGGTGCAACCAACCCCCCGCTGGTCGAACTTTCAAATCATTTCCTGGCCCTGGATGGAGCCTCTCCTGCCGATGGAGGGGCTGAGGGTGAAGGGCCAGAGGTGGCGGAGCCTGCAGGGGGTGCCGAGTCTCCCCCTGCAGTTTTCAGACTCCATTCAGAGAACACAAAATTAAATAGTGGTCGGAGAACTCCACCTCCACAATGGACACTGCTGAAGAAATGACTTCTTCCTTTAAATAAAACCTGTCTATTCTAGACCTGCAAATACCCCTATAATAGGTGGACCCCGCGTGGCCTGGGGTGTGCCGGATGTGGACATCCACCAGGCGAGCCTCACTAGCTATGCTATTAAGAGCGACGCTATCATAAGTCAGCTTGTCTCTGGAACCTCCCCTATCCTGGGACCTCGTGACAGCATTGAAGTCCCCTCCAAAGACCACCTGCCGACTTGTAAAAAAGAAGGGCTTTATCCTCATAAAGAGACACTTCATGTCCCACTTGGACTTGCTAATTAGACAAAGTTCTTGTCCCTTCATGAGGACATCCAGGATCGGGCACCTCCCCATTTCTAACTCAATAACTCATCTGCATTTTACTGCTGTGGTAAAAAGCACTGCTATTCCGCTAAACTGCCCGGCCGCAAGAGACCAATAGGAAGGCCCGTGTCTCCATTCCCTCTTAGCTTTAAATACGGCCGCCAAATATGTTCCTAACCACCTCATCCACCGGGAGGATTTTACGCTGCGTCGATTTGGCGAGACACAAAAACTTGCTTGCACAGCACAGTCTCGCCATGCGGGCTCGTTCTTTGCAAGCTCATAATTCCGACCAGAAGAGCTCTAAGCCCTCCGGCGAACAAGCTGACATCGACCTCAACTCTCCCCGGAGTACCATAGGATGTATCAGGGCAAAGATGTCACTAGCCCTGAAGTTCATCTTCAGGAGGAGCTCCACCACCCTTGACCTGGGTGGGCATGCGTCACTGCCCCTCCAGCGAAGACGAACCACATTCCTACAGGAAGCTCCGGGCCCAGTTGTGGGTAAAGACCCTCCAGAGCCTCCAGAAGACGCCTTTGCAAAACGCCATTCCCAGAGCCAGGAGACAAGGAGTTAACCCCACTTACCCCAGCAGTGACATTCGCATAGCTCCTTATAGGAGGGGTGCAGATGGATGAGCACTTACACCAGGATCACCCCCCTCAGTAAAATTCACCACCCCCACACTCACCACACTATGTACATTGCTGCCTCGCTTCCCTGCATCAGTCACACCAGCTGGGCCAGGAGGACCTGGGGTTGCCTCGGCGTCACTGGGCACTGGGGGTAGAGCCACCTCCATAGCTGATTCAGCCTGAGAAGAGGCAGCTCCAACCCGATCTTACTTGTCTCACTGGCATTAACCCCTTGTTGTCCAGCAGTTTTTTTTAACATTTGTGCAATGCTGTTCACTAGATGCAAGAGGCCTCTTGTCCTTACAGGCTCCAGACAGTCTCTTTTGCCAATGCAAAATAGTACTTTTTTGTGCCTTTCCCACAGGCTGCACAGGACGCTTGGGAGGCGGTGCACAACAAGCCCCAGCATCCCCATCACACTTCAGCTGCTCACCGGAGCAAGCAACAGCCACAGCGCTAGGGGCCACAGGAGCCGCCGCCACTGCCCCTGGCACTGGGCCACCCCCAGTTGCAATTGCTACGGGGCCCGGCAGCTTCAGGGGCCCATGGTGCACGGCCAAATCATAATGTTGAGGTGAACTATGACACAACAGGGACAGCGGCACCACTCGTGCGCTCAGGTAACCAATACACAGTAGCAGTAAACCAACTGCCTCCTCCACTAGCCCGCTCCCCCAGGATGCGTATGCTGCAAAACCTCTGCTGTAATGGCTATGCATCCTGCGCAGCTAACTCTCTCTGTGCTTACACTAACTACAGAAGAGGAGACGGCTCGTTCCTGCCCCCTCGGCTCCTGCCTTACCAGCCCTGCCTTGCTGCCTTCTCTGTGGCTGTGACCCGCCCCCGTCTGCTCAGTCCGTCCTGGTCACGTGACTGATGTGATCCCCGACCTGACGTCCAGACAACTGCGATGCCGGGTGAAGCATGGAGGAGCCGGAGGACGAGCTGCCAATGTGGAGAGGAGAGAGACTGAAGACCTCTACAGGTAAGTGTATACCCTTTATAGATAGCAGGCATTCTACTTCAAACTCTGATGCCTGCTGTCTATAAGAGACCAGCGCTGGAACCAGTTACAGGTGAGTATAATTCATATGTATATGCCTGTATCCTTATATGTGATTATATATGTGCGTGGAGATATATCTAAGTATATATGTATATACACAGAGCGCCGGAAGGTAAGTATATATGTTTTGTTTTGTGTAAATGTAAAGAGAGGCCGCTGCCGGACATGTTATTAGCGGAGGGAGGCCGCTGCCGGACCTGTTATTAGCGGAGGTAGGGTCCGCTGTCCCCAGGGACATGTTTATTAGCGGAGGGGTAGTCCTCTGCTTCATTTTATTGCTGAGGTAGTGCCTCCTCCAGGTGACGTTTTTATTAGCTGATTGAGGCCGTGCGGACATTTATTAGCGGAGGGAGGAGTGGCCGCTTCCGCCCTGTTTTAGCGGAGGGAGCCGCTGACGGACATGTTTTAGCGTAGGGAGGGGTGGCCGCGTTGCCGGACCCTGTTATTAGCGGTAGGGAGGCAGCTGCTCCTGGCCCGGACATGTTTATTAGCGGAGGGAGGCCGCTGTGGCCGTCCCATTTATTAGCGAGGGAGGCCGCTGGCCGACTTTTTATTAGGCGGAGGGAGCCGCTGCCGGACATGTTATTACGGAGGGATGCCGCTGCCGGACATGTTATTAGCGGAGTCGGCCGCTGCCGGACATGTTTGTAGCCGGAGGAGGGCCGCTCTTGGGGCCCCGTATATGTTTATTAGCGGAGGGAAGGCCGCTGCTGGACCTGTTGATTATCGGAGTTGAGGACTCTTCCTGACCTGGTTATTACGGAGGGAGTCCGCTGCCGGCATGTATTAGCGGAGGAGGCCCTGCCGGACATGGTATTAGGGCGGAGGGAGGCCGCTGCCGGACGATGTTTTAGAGCGGAGTGTGCCGCTTCCTGACATTTTATTAGGCTTAGGGCGGCCTCTTTCCGGACATGTTATAGCGAGGGAGCCCGCGTTCCGGGACATGTTATTAGCGGCGGGAGGCCGCTGGCCCCGACATGTGTATTAGCGGAGGGAGGGGGGTGCCGCTTGTGCCTTACATTTTTTAGCGGAGGGAGGCCGCTCCGTACATGTTAATTACGGAGGGAGGCCCGCTCTGGCCGGACATGTTTTTAGCGGAGTGAGGGCCGCTGTCGGACATTTGTTATTAGCGGAGGGAGGCCGCTGCCGGACATGTTATTAGCTGAGGGATGGCCGCCGGGCCCGGAACATGTTATTAGCGGAGGGAGGCCGCTGCTTGCCGGCATGTTATTAGCGGAGGGGAGGTGCCGCTGCCGTACATTTTTTAGGCGTAGGGAGGGCCGCTGACTGACATGTTTTAGCGGAGGGAGGCCGCTGCCGGAACCTGTTATTGTATGTGTAGGGAGTGCCTCTGCTCGGTACCTGTTATGTATCGTATTGCTGTAGTGGCCGCTGCCGGACCTGTTTTAGCGAGGGAGTCCGCTGCCGGACATTTTATTAGCGGAGGGAGGCCGCTGCCGGACATGTGTATTAGCGGAGGAGGCCGCTGTCTGACATTTATTATCGATGGGATGGGCCGCTGCCGGAGCATGTTATATTACGAGGTAGCCGCTGCCGGACCACTGTTTATTAGCGGAGGGAGGCCGCTGCCGGACATGTTATTAGCGGAGGGAGCCGCTGCCTGGACATGTTTTAGCGTAGGGAAGGCCGCTGCCGGGCATGTTTATTAGCGAGGGAGGCGCTGAACGGACATGTTATTAGCTGTGAGGGAGGGCCCGCTGCCTACAGTTATTAGCGGGGGAGGGCCGCTGCCGTACATGTTTATTAGGGGAGGGAGGCCCGCTGCCGGACATGTTATTATGCGGAGGGGGCCTCTGCCGTACATGTTATTAGCGGAGGGAGGCCCGCTTGCCCCCCCGGACATGTTTTAGCTGATGTAGGTGCGCTGCGGCCGGACAATTTATTAGTTTAGTGGATGCCGCGGACGGACATTTATTATCGGAGGGAGGCCGCTGCCACGGACATGTTATTAGTGGATGGAGGCCGCTGCCGGACATGTTATTATCAGCGGAGGGATGGCCGCTGCCGTGACATGTTTTTAGCGGAGGGAGGCCGCTCCGGACATGTTAATAGCGGAGGGAGGCCGCTGTCCGGACATTTTAGTGTTTTGGTGCATCATTCCTAACCTTATTGTAATTACTTTAAATTCTGTATAAATACAATTAAAACAACAATTAAAAAAATCATTGTATATGTTAAATATTGGCAGGGGATGGGAGGGGGGGCCCAGCCAAAAGTTTGCTATGGGGCCCACTCATTCCTAGTTACGCCACTGTACCCTAGTAACATCAAGCCGCTTCTTTGTATCTGACTTGTTATAGAAAAAGGGAAAAGGTGGCCGTCGCTTCTGTTCAATAAAGAATAAACTGTGGGGGTTCCTCCTATTTTTATAAACATGTCGTATAGAATATAACAGCTGCCGGATGTTACTGGGGTGGGAGCGCCCACAGCTTTTGAGGTTTTCCTGCCAAATAATGATACCAGCCTGTGGCCACCTACTGAACCATCTATAGATACCTCCCTTTTCCTGGCACACCTGGTGGTAGTGGGGTAAACGGGTCAGTTATGCTATTTTAGTGTCTAATGTTATGCCTTAAAGTAAACCTACCTATAAGGATCTACGTATTGAGGTAGATCCGGTGGTAGGTGCATCTTACGTATGTGAGGATAGTCCTTTTTAGGGCTAAATCTTTACTCCCCTCTATCTTTTCTAATCTTTAATCAGGGTTCTTTAATCTCAGCTTCAAAGCCGGCGCTACTGAGCATGCGCAGAACTCAAACTTCATGGACGAGTGTGCACAGCTCCTTCTAGCTGCACACTGAAGATGTCTGGGTAGGAGGATCAAAGAGGCTACTGGGGAAACTTCCGGCCCAACTTGAAACTGGGACCAATAGATGTTAATTAGAGAAGTTCTTGGTCCAGAGACTGAATAGGTTTAAGGGGGAGGTTGTGCATAAAGAAGGAGGGAAACCAGCCAGGCCCTTTTTTTTGAATAGGCACCTCCCTCCCAACCAATTTCTAAAACATATAACTCGTCTGCATTCTCACCGGCGCGGGGACATGGGAATGAGCACCACCACTACCATCCCTCTTAAGCCTTTAAACACTGCCGCCAAATCTGGCATTCTGGTCTCCTGCAAAATAAAAAGGTCGGGCTTCAAACACTGGCAGACTTAAGTGTGGCAACATAATGGACGCCAGCGTAACGGGAGTGGGTGCCGCCATCATGAGTGATTGATTATGAAAGTTTTTTTCTTACTACTTCCTTCCCCCTACTGTCCTTACTGTCCCCTAAGTCAGTCTCCACATCTGAGGACCCGACATCCTCAGAGGATACCAGACTTGGCACCCCCCCTGCAGGCTGCCTGCTGCTACTTCCAGAACCCCACCCTCAAGCTCTTTTCCCGAGTAGGCGATCTCATCGAGGGTGAGGAATCGGTTGGAGCTACCAAGGGGAGGAAAGTTTTCCCTTCCTAGTGTACCTTAGATAGGTCACGGTTTTTCCTTTTCTGTTTCTGCCGCCCTATGTCTATGCCAAGTGTGGATGCCTCGTTCATATCACTGCCTTGTCCTATCCTCACGGCCTTCCAGCTCCGTTGCGCCCCCGCTCATCGACTCATAATGGGGGACGTGGAGGGACATAGCACCTTTCTCGCGCTCCATCCTCCTGACCCTCATCCAACTCATCATCATCCCTCATGGCCTCAGGTAGCAATGACCAGCATCTCTGAGGAAGGACACAGGCGTCACCCCAGCAACCTGGTGGCGTTCCCATGTTCTCTCCCTTTGTGTATGGATTCAAGCCGCATCAACTTGAGAAGGTGACTCTTATTCTGCTTTGTCTTCCAGGCCCCTCAGCTCACTCCACTCTGCTGGTACCTTCCCCAGCAGAAGACACCTCAGGCTCCCTCCACTGGGGGTCACACCCGCATTGGCAAAGGAGCGATGACAAGGTCTGAAAGGGGTGACCGGCACACCAGGTTACACCTAATGTCCTTACAGATGCAGCGAGAATGACTAGCACCCCACCAATAGCGCACTTCTGACACTTGGCAGCTGGCGACTAAAGTGTGTGGGGTCACCGCACCTGTGACAGAACCTTCGGTGCCCTGGTAGAAAATCAGGATTCTGTCTCGCCCAAGAAAGGCTGAGAAGAGGAATTCGATGAAGGTCCAGTCCCAGACCAAATGCCATGTTCATCGCGGTTTTTCTGAGGTACTGTACAACCTCACATAACGACTGAGCCCATCATGATGTCCATACAAGAAAGTGACATTTATAGGTCAAAACGTCACCTTCTTGACTGCGTTTTGGCGAGACAACTGCTTGCACAGCAAAGTCTCGCCATGCGGGCTCGTTCTTGCAAGCTCATAATTCGACCAGAAGAGCTCTAAGCCCTCCGGCGAACAAAGCTGACATCGAACTCGGAGTACCATAAGGATGATCCAGGGCAAAGGTGTCACTAGCCTGAAGTTCTCTTCAGGAGGAGCTCACACACCCTTGACCTGGGTGGGCATGGTCACTGCCCCCTCAGCGAAGACGAACCACATTCCTACAGGAAGCTCCGGGCCCGGTTGGGGGTAAAGACCCTCCAGGAGCTCCAGAAGACGCCTTTGCAAAACGTGCCATTCCAGAGCCAGGAGACAAGGAGTTAACCCCACTTACACACAGCAGGACATTCGCATAGCTCCTTATAGGAGGGGTCAGATTGGATGAGCACTTTACACCAGGATCACCCCCCTCAGTACCATTCACACCCACACACTCACCCACACTATGTGCATACTGCCGCTTCTTGCATCAGTCACACCAGCTGGTGCCAGGAGGCCTGGGGTTGACATCGGCGCAGGACACTGGGGGTTAGAGCCACCTCCATTAGCTGATCAGCCTGAGAAGAGGCAGCTCCAAACATCTTACTTGTCTCACTGGCATTAACCCCTTGGGCAGCAGTTTTTTTTTTAACATTGTGACAATGCTGTTCACTAGATGCAAGAGGCCTCTTGTCCTTACAGGATCCAGACAGTCTCTTTGCCAAGCAAATAGTACTTTTTGTGCCTTTCCCAAGGCTGACACGGACGCTTGGGAGCGCGCAACCACAAGCCACAGCAGCCCCATCACCTGCCGCTGCTCACCGGGCAAGCAACGCCATAGGCTAGGGCCACAGAGAGCCGCCGCCAATGCCCTGGCACTGGGGCCCCCCTCCCACACGGGGGGCAGACCAGTACCAGACCTGCGGATCGCCCTCAATGCGGCCTTCGGCGAGCCTTCCCTGCACCATACCTTGCTACTACAAACCAAGGCTGGTGCTCTGCGGGCAGTGGAACGTGGGCTTGCAAACTCCCCGTACCCTGGCCACCAAGTCCACTGCAGGATTTGGGCTGAGTAACGAGGCCTACAGACAGCTGACACGGAGGAAACGGGAGGGAACGAACACCAGACTCAACTCCTTGACGCCTTGATCTTCTTGGCTCTCTTCTCCTCTTTTGGTCATCATCATGCAAATCATCGCCGAAGGAGAAGTCTGGAGGTGAACTGGGAACTCAAGCTGACGGATCTGAGCCATTAGCGCCCCCCCCTGGCCGCTGCATCACTTTCCTCCTCCAGGCTGGCAGAGCCGCAGCTGATGGTAATAAGGAGGAGCAGCAACTTCTTAATGATAAGTCCTCCACATCTGTGGCTGCACCCCCAAGGTGCCATAAAGAGCCCCTGTGCCATGTACCCTAGTAACATCAGCCGCTTCTTTGTACTGACTGTTATGAAAAGGGAAAAGTGGCCGTCGTTTGTCATAAAGAATAAACGTGGGGGTTCCTCCTATTTTTATAACAGTCGTCCTAGAATATAACAGCTGCCGGATGTACTGGGGGTGGGAGCGCCCACAGCTTTTGAGGTTTTCCTGCCAAATAAGATACCACTGTGGCCACCTACTGAACCATCTATAGCATTACCTCCCTTTTCCTGGACATAGTGGTAGTTGGGGTAAACGGGTCAGTTATGCTATTTTAGTGTCTAATGTTATGCCTTAAAGTAAACCTACCTATAAGGATCTAACATGAGGTAGATCCGGTGGTAGGTGCATCTTACGTATGTGGGATAGTCCTTTTAGGGTAATTCTTTACTCCCTCTATTTTTCTAATTTAATCAGGGTAATATGCAATTTTCTAAAGAGGCTACTGGGGTGTGGAGTAGCTGGAGCTGAGGCTACACGGCAGCCACAGTTCCTCCTCGCAGACATCTTCAACGCGCAGCCACAAGGAGCTGCGTGCACTTGTGTGCGAAGCCGGAGTTCTGCGCATGCGCAAAACACAGGCCGGTGGGGGATTCGGCTCAAGCCGGAGCTACTGAGCATGCGCAGAAACTCAAACTTCACGGACGGTGTGCACAGCTCATTCTAGATGCCAGGAGGCACAGTGGTTACACAGGAGGAGGCTCAGTGGTTACACAGGAAGAGGCCTGATAGATAGTCACAAGGCAGAGGATCATATGGACCCCTGGAGAAGGGAGCAGTGCGGAGAGGACACCAGGGGGCGCTGTTTCCTATCACTGCAGGGGCGGGGCTAGGCGTTCAGACAATGAATGATGTCCATGATAGTGACCAGAGGTGAAAGAGCGGGAAAATGATGTAACGCGAGGAGCCAACATTGTGCCACAGGAGGTGACCTCAGAGGTAGGGCCTTAATTATTATTAATAAAATCCCCCAATATTGTGAGGTAAAATGTCACCACATTTGTGAAAAAGATGCTGTAGAAGATGTGTGTGAACTGGGCCTAAGGCTATATTCAGACAAACATATGGGGGATGTATTTATGTCCCCCACACGCGGCAATGGGCTCACGGCGCTGAAGCCGGGAGAAAGATAGCACATGTCCTATCTTGTAATGAGGCGCCACGGCCATATATCACTATGGAGAGGGGCGGAGTGAGAGCTGCGCTGATCCCCTCCTCCTCTCCCGATGTATTATGTACTACTTTACTGCAGGCATACATCATGTGATGCCACACGTCCCGTTTTTGGTCCGTTTTAAAGCATGCGTTTTCAGTCCATTTGACGGTTTACCATGCGTTTGGCTGCTTAGAACCTGTTGATATAGAAAAAAAAAATGTGTTTTTAAACGAACCGAAAACACTTGCTATAAAACGGACCAAAAACAAGACATGTGGCATCACCCTCACACCTAGCTTTTGGCTGCCCGCTATTCCTTCAGTTCCCACACACACATGCATGCTAGGCTTGTTAGACATTGAATGGAATATTAATGTATCTATTGATCGCGACTGGGCCCATTGGGCGGAGGGGCCTCCCCTGTCATGCATTGGCTCTGCCCCACCACAGCCCGAACACTGTGCACCCTCCGGCCCAGCGCAAACTCTGGCCTGCCGCCCCATCAATTATAATCCAGCCTGCCGCCCCACTTAAACTCCGGCCCGCCCACCCACTTAAACTCCGTCCCGCCCCCCACTTAGTCTCCGGCGCGGCCACCCACTTAGACTCCGGCCCGCCCACCCACTTAGACTCCGGCCCGCCCACCCACTTAGACTTCAGCCCGCCCACCAACTTAGACTCCGGCCCGCCCACCCACTTGTACTCCGGCCTGCCCACCCACTTAGACTACGGCCCGCCCACTCACCTAACCTCTGGCCACCCGCCTGCCCAAACTCTGTCTGAAGCCCTGCCCACTCGAACTCCGAACCCCCCCCCCAACTCCGTGCACAACCCCGCCCGAACTCCAAACTTTTCATACTTTGGTGTACGGTGCTATGTGAGGTGTAGTTTTTTGCTATATGAGCCGACGTTTTCATTGCTTCTATTTTGAGGACTGTGCGACGTTTTGATACATTTTTATTACATTTTTTATGTGAGGTAAAAGGGTGTCAAAGTGGCATTTCAGATATTTGGCCATTTTCTGTTATTCACCGCCGGTATTAATCATTTTTATATTTTGATCTTGCATTTAGAGACACAGCAATGCCTAATGTGTTTGTGATTTTTACTGTTTATTTAGTTGTATATCAGCTCTAAGGAAAGGGGGGTGACTTTAATTTTTAGGTTTTTGCAGTAAGTGGCATTTTTTTACATAGGATACATTACAGTGATCCACTGGCGCATTGTAATAAATCTCCAGAAGCCATAAAGCAGGGACCGGGCTGCCATGGCAACCAATGGCTGCTCCCTGATGATGTCACAGGGAGAAGCCATCTCAACAAAGATGGCGGCACCCACTAAATCAATGCCAGCACCAATCACAGGTATTAGCAGTGGGTGTTTGCTGCAATATATATTTTTTTTTTCAGGGGAAGGGGGGCCCCATGCAGAAGTTTGTCATGGGGCCCAGCCTCTCCTAGTTACACCACTGCTATTGGTCCATTCAGATGTCTCAACTCAATGCAGAGAGCTAAGGGTTCAGCAGTGTGAGGAAGAATCTTTAGCCCACTTGGAGAAGCTACAATCCTGGAATGTAAATCCATATTTCACAGTTCTGCTTCTACTAACAACATGCACAAAGGTCTGATTACACATCTCAACAGGGACAATACCTAATACCGTCTGCATAGAACACAGCCGTTATGCAGTTGGGCTATAGGGTCCTAAACCTGATTATCTCTCTGGTGCGGTGGGCAGTTTCCATAGTTATCTGAGAGGTCCAATGACTTTATTTGGATCCTTATTGTATTCACATTATGCTTACTGAAGTGAGGTGTCTCGACCTCGGGTCCACACACAATGTACATGCATTGGGGGTCTGAATTGGACTCAAATCACCAGACATGTGATGCCTAACCCCCCAGATACCAACACCACTGTGTATATATAAACATATGATGGGAGATTAGGTCCCTAGATATACTGACAGATTCCCACAAATGCAAATTAGGCCATAACCACGGGATAGGGCCTAACTTGCTGATCAGTGGGGGTCTCAGTGATGAGACCTCCACAGATCATGAAAACGAGTCACGCATGACCGTTCTGATCCATTAATCTCTATGGAGCTGATGGAAATTGCCAAGTGGATAGGGCCTAACTTGCATTCGTGGCTAGCCAGCCCCATAGTATATAGCCAGCCATCCCAATAGTATAGAGCCAGCCAGCCCCATAGTATAGAGCCAGCCAGCCCCATAGTATACAGCCAGTCAGCCCCATAGTATATAGCCAGCCATCCCAATAGTATAGAGCCAGCCCCATAGTATATAGCCAGCCATTCCAATAGTATAGAGCCATCCCAATAGTATACAGCCAGTCAGCCCCATAGTATATAGCCAGCCAGCCCCATAGTATATAGACAGCCAGCCCCATAGTATATAGCCAGCCCCATAGTATACAGCAAGTCAGCCCCATAGTATAGAGCCAGCCAGCTCCATAGTATATAGCCAGCCAGCCCCATTGTATATAGCCAGCCAGCCCCATTGTATATAGCCAACCAGCCCCATAGTATATAGCCAGACCCATAGTTTATAGCCAGCCAGCCCCATAGTATATAGCCAGCCCCATAGTTTATAGCCAGCCACTCCCATAGTATATAGCCAGCCACTCCCATAGTATAAAATCAGCCAGCCCCATAGTATATAGCCAGCCAGCCCCATAGTATATAGCCAGTCCCATAGTATAAAGCCAGCCAGCCCCATAGTATATAGCCAGTCAGTCACCTGTATATAGCTAGCTGGTTCCTTTGTATAGCCAGCCAGTCCCCTGTATATAGCTAGCTAGCCCCCAGTATATAGTCAGTCAGTGCCTGTATAGAGCTGGCCAGTACCCTGTATATAGCCATCCCCCTGCCCACCAGGAAAACTGCTACATTACTACAATGGCAACAGTATTCACCTTATTGTTTCTAAAAATAGCAGTTTTCTGAGTGTTTTAGGCATATTGGATATTGAAGACATGTAGTATGGCTTTGTTTAGTAGAAAAAGGTGCAAACTGTTGTTTTTCTTCTTATTCTCCAATATTCATGCAACCTTTTGGTGCATCTGGAGGTTTCATGTCACTTTCACCACATCTCTCATGCCAATCCTGATGCATGGATTCCCTGCCTAGCTGTGGGTGTCCCCCCTGCCACAGACAGGTGGCGCTCTCTACTCATCTCTGGAGGATCCCACTGCTCTGTTGTTTCACTAGTGAATAGAAAGGCGCAATAAAAACTTCTTATTATAAAAGGATTAAAACTCTGATAATTAAAATAACAGCAGATAGTGGCAATAATGGGGCCATTGTTACCTGCCCTAATAACAGACGTCCCATCAGAGGGGCCGCCAAACACAATATTATTTGTTTCACTTTAGGTCACATGCAATAAAAAAAAAATAAAATTCAAATCATTATATTGTTGATACTGGAGAAGGACGTGATGTGCACCGTACGTCACAGCAGAACGTGTACACAGGTATTTCCCATGAAGTCTCCAGTTTTTCTGGGACTTTGATAGGGTTTAAAGGGAGTGACTGATAGATAAAAGACTTCTGGACTCAATTTATTATGAAACTTTATTTATTATGAAAGTGATAATAACTAGTGCACCCGCAGACTGACCAGGGGGAGAGGAGAAGGATAGGACAGATGTGTATTACTTTATGCAATGATGCTGCTGGGGTCAGGGGCTGGTTATTTAGCACTTGTCCCCAGTAATAGATAAATAGATGAATGGATGATATAAGATGGAAAGAAACATATTAGATACATATGAGATAGTGGGTAGATATTAGGCAACAGATAAATGAGCTAGATAACAGACAGACCTGGTATTAGACAGCTAAGATATAGATAGATGAATATTAGGAGATAGAAGGATAGATGGATATTAGGAGAAAGATAGATAGACATATAGATAGAAATTAGGAGATATATAGATATTAAGAGATAGAAAGATAGATAGGTAGCAGACAGAGATAGAAAATAGATATAGATATTAGGAAAGATAGATAGATAGATAGATAGATATTAGGAGACAGATAGATAGATAGATATTAGGAGATAGTTACATATTAGATAGATGATGACACTGTGTATAGATTTGCTCCTCAGTTCTCTTGGGGTGGGGGGTCCTGTTATTCTCCTCCCCCAGTGATTGGGGTGAAGGGGGGGGGGGTATGTAATGTCCTGTAAGTATTGCCCCCTCCCCCAGTAGATGCTACGCCCCCATTGGTTGAAGTGACTGTGTTTGCAAACAGCCTGTGACAGAGTGCGGTGCCGTGCGCTGTGAGCGCAGCTCCCGGGATATAACGCGCAGGAGGCGGCCAGTGACAGCAGAGCTCCGGGGAGCGCGCACTGCACGGGGACACGTGGAGCTGCCCCTCCGGCTCTCACACCTCCCGGAGCTTTACCAAGAAGAAGCCGAGACCTCCCCGGGGTCCGTAGCGCAGGAGCTTTCCGTGTACGAATCGTGGATAATATCGGGGGTCTCTGCTGCTTGTCACCTGGAGGTGTCCCCGGCAGAGGAGGTGATCGGCTGCTCAGCACCATGACTGCCCTGGGTAGATGGTCAGCTCCGCGGCTCAGCACCACGGCTTTCCCGGATAGATCGTCAATCACACGAATCGGCTCCATGGCTATCCCGATCAGATCGTCAGCTCCGTGGCACAGCACACGTCTCTTGCTGGTGTTCTCTCTTTTGGTCTTGTACGCAGCGGGGAGCCCGACAGCAGTGCCCGATCCTCCCGCGTCTTCCCCGGACACCTGCGCATCTTGCGGACTGCGGCCCCCGGAGGAGGCGGCCGGGCTAGAACAGGACTTTGTTGAGGCGGTGAAGAGACACATTCTGACCCGACTACATATGCAGAAGCGGCCGAACATCACTCATGCTGTGCCCCGGGCTGCCATGCTGACTGCCCTGAGGAAGCTGCACGCCGGGCGCCTACGGGAGGACGGGCGCCTGGAGATCCCCAGCCTGGACGGGCACGGCATGTCCGGCCCCGAGAGCGCCGAGCACAGCGCCACCTCCGAGATCATCAGCTTCGCCGAGGCAGGTACGTGACCCGACACAGGAGATCGCACTGTGTACACGAGGGTCAGGATATGCAGCACAGAGTAAGAGTATATAGGAGGGTGAGGGAAAAGAGCATGGGATAAAGTATATAGGAGCATCAGGGTGCAGTGTATGGAATATAGTATATAGGAGGGTGAGGGAAAAGAGCATGGGATAAAGTATATAGGAGGATCAGGAAAAAGAGTATGGAATAAAGTACATAGGAGCATCAGGGTGCAGTGTATGGAATATAGTATATAGGAAGATCAGAGAGCAGTGTATGGAATATAGT
Source organism: Engystomops pustulosus (assembly GCA_019512145.1). NCBI lineage: Eukaryota > Metazoa > Chordata > Amphibia > Anura > Leptodactylidae > Engystomops > Engystomops pustulosus. The sequence goes on along the minus strand of WNYA01001915.1, from coordinate 40,236 downwards.
ATATAGGAGGATCAGGAAGAAGTGTATGGAATATAGTATATAGGAGGATCAGGAAGAAGTGCATGGAATATAGTATATAGGAGGATCAGGAAGAAGTGTATGGAACAAAGTATATAGGAGGATCAGGAAGAAGTGTATGGAATAAAGTATATAGGAGGATCAGGAAGAATTGTATGGAATAAAGTATATAGGAGGATCAGGAAGAAGTGTATGGAACAAAGTATATAGGAAGATCAGGGAACAGTGTATGGAATAAAGTATATAGGCGCATTAGGGAGCAGTGTATGGAATATAGTATATAGGAGCATCAGGGAACATTGGTGGAATATAGTATATAGTAGTATAAGGGAGCATTGGTGGAATATAGTATATAGGAGGATCAGGGAACAGTGTATGGAATAAAGTATATAGGAGTATAAGGGAGCAGTGTATGGAATATAGTATATAGTAGTATAAGGGAGCAGTGTATGGAATCTAGTATATAGGAGTATAAGGGAGCAGTGTATGGAATCTAGTATATAGTAGTATAAGGGAGCAGTGTATGGAATATAGTATATAGGAGAATCAGGGAGCATTGGCGGAATATAGCATATAGGAGTATAAGGGAGCAGTGTATGGAATATAGTATATAGTCGTATAAGGGAGCAGTGTATGGAATATAGTATATAGGAGCATCAGGGAGCATTGGTGGAATATAGTATATAGGAGGAGTGTTGGAATGTGTTGCACAGATAATATAGGAAAGTATGGAGAAATGTATGGGGACAAGTGAGCAGGGTGCAACATTTGGCAATGGAGAGTGCAGGATGATCAGGTGCAGTCTGTAGGATAAAGGAGGATCTGACTGCAATGTATTGGGGTAGAATTTAGAGAAAGATCAGGGTGAAGTGTATCAGACAAATAATATAGAAAGGTCAAGGTTCACAATATGGGGCATATAGGATCAGGGTGCATTGTTTAGGGGTAGGAAGTGTATGGCAATCTGGGTTTAATGTTTGAGGTAGAGAGTGCAGGGCAATCAGGGTGAACTGTTTGGGGCATAAACTATAGTAAGATCAGGATGGGAGCATAGATTATCAGGGTGCAGTATATAGGATAAAGTATAACTATATATATATATGAGGTTCAGGGAGCAGAGAGATCAGGGTGTAATATATGGGGGTAGAGTGCAGTATATGGGATAAAGTATAACTATATATATGAGGATCAGGGAGCAAAGAGTGCAGGAGGATACGTGTGGCGCAATGAATACAGGTGGATAAAGATGCAATGTTTCCAGCAAATAATTCAGGAGGATCAGGGTGCAATGTATCGGGCATAGGGTGCAGGAAGATCAGATGAAGTGTGCTGGCCAGAGAACGTTGGAGGATTACAGTGCAGTGTACAGGGGTAGAAACGAAGGAGGATTATGCTGGAACTGTGTAATTAAATGTGACTTGGCACAGTCTTGCATAGAACTACATGTGTAAGGAATAATACTGGTAATGATCTGGAGTTGATGAATAGCGAATAAAGTGCATGTGGATCTTGGCTGCCCACATCTGTCATCGATATAATCTATCGGAAAAGTATCCATAAGATTTTATTCACGCTGCAGATGCATTTGCACCTTTTTAATTTTGGTGTAAATTTTCGTTTTTCCAGAGGATGTTCTAGATTATCCCCTTATCATCTGTCAATGTTCATTCTTGCGTGGGAGACATAAACTTTTGCTCTGCAGGGCACATCCTGATGACATTGATATGATCTCTGCTGTAACTAATACTTTGGTCACATCCTTTATACGTGCTGAACTTAGTGTGAGCAGGAGAGGACACCAACAATGAGGCAGTCTTATAGTGGTCTGTAAATGTCTCCATATTAGGGGTTTGTGGGGGTACATTATGCATCCCGGAAGTGAACTTGGCAGACTTGGTGGGAACTACCCCAAGAGGTAGATAGAAGAGCATCCTCAATTACCCGTCTTTATCCTATATAAAGCTGCAAGATAGGTCAGTGAATGCTTCACACGAGGTAGCAGGTCTTCATACCTTCTCTTCTACATTTTACAGATGATGTAACGGCTTCCAGAGTCCAACTGTCATTCATCATTTCCAATGAAGGGAACCAGAACTTGTTTGTTCTTCAGTCCAACCTTTGGCTGTACCTCAAGCTTCCTGAAGTCTTGGAAAAGACTGGAAGACGCAAGCTCCGGATAAAACTTCATTTCCAAGATCCTTCTGACCCAGCCAAGATGAGCCTGGTGGAGAAGAGAGTGGACATCAGGAGGAGTGGTTGGCACACGTTTCCCTTGACTGATACTATCCAAGCCCTTTTTGAGAAGGGTGACCGAAGGCTTAGCTTAGAGGTTCAATGTGATGGTTGTGAGGAATTTTCTGTAACTCCAGTGTATGTGGATCCAGGCGAAGAATCCCACCGCCCCTTTCTTGTGGTTCATGCAAGGCTTGCGGACAACAAGCATCGGATACGGAAAAGAGGTCTTGAGTGTGACGGACGTACACACTTGTGTTGTAGGCAACAGTTTTTTATTGACTTTCGACTCATTGGGTGGAATGACTGGATCATAGCACCATCAGGGTACTATGGCAATTACTGTGAGGGCAGCTGCCCTGCATACTTGGCTGGTGTACCCGGTTCTGCCTCATCCTTTCACACCGCAGTGGTGAACCAGTACAGGATGAGAGGGCTGAATCCAGGGACAGTGAACTCCTGTTGTATTCCAACAAAATTAAGTACAATGTCCATGCTGTACTTTGATGACGAGTACAATATTGTCAAGAGGGACGTGCCTAACATGATCGTGGAAGAGTGTGGATGTGCGTGATTGGAGTCGATGGACAATGACCATTTTCACCGTACTTCAACCAGTGGGATATTGTGTCACAGTGACACTAGGGGAAGAGAAAACTTGAGACAGTCTGGAGGCGTCCTATCGCCTTCATGGGCATCTATAAAACAAGGCTTATCAGAATGTCAGCTCATATGTCTACTCACTGAGACATCCCTAAACACTGGGACAAGGAGAGAGCCAAGAGGTTTCCATAGACCTTCCGGTACAACTATAATGTGTCAAGGGATGAAAAATTGCACATTCCAGAAGATCTTTGTTAAGTGACCAACTGAGGAAGTGGACCCTCCAGGGCATAGCTGCTTCTGGCTTTCCCTGACCCTCTTCCAGCACTTGCAGCGAGGAATGTACAGTTACGCTGAATGATGGGCAGCCAACATTGGTCTTCCCTAATTAACTTCTTTTATGCATATGACTGTGGATTAACCGCAGAATAATGACAAACCACATGTGGTCCTGGAAGCCAGCGACAGAGCCGCAGAGTCTTCTACTTTTCTACTGTTATGGACGTATGTGACTGTGTTACCTTATACACAAGCTGGCATGTACAGGAGGCAATGGAAGTGAATGGATATACAGATATATATACGTATAAATCTATATATATTTATATATTATTTTTGTAACCCCTTTGATAACAAAATGGCCTGCTAAATCATTGTTCTGCAGTTTCATCTTGCACTGAGGGGGTTAAAAAAAACAGGGAGAATCCAGATGAAGGTACAAATGGATATAATGATCCCCGTTTTTCCGCGACGGATGGGGCAGAGGGGGCTCCAGACAACACAGCACTTGCAAACCACTAGGTACCCATTTCAACAGCAGCACTTGCTCTTCTCACTACCTGTGATCACAGCACTTGACAGTGCACTTAAAATTACTTAACCTTTTCAATGCTGCAGGGGCCACTTGCTGCAGTACAGAAGGTTAAACCTACAGGTACTTATTCTAACCTGGTTATTTGAACACTCCTTACATTATCACAAGCAATTGCTACAAATAAAAGTCCACAATATTACGGAGGTGATAATCCTCAGTGCACAAATATTAACCTGTTCTCTCGTAAGATGGGATAATGTTGAATATTGGGGTCTCTTGGGAAGGTCACCAGTTCAGCCAGGTATATGATTATACCATTAGAAAGTGGATGTGTATTGCATCCACGCTGGACCATGGCAAAGAAAGTTCAGGTTATAAGTCAGTGACTTCCATCTGGTGCTGTGCTCTCTGAGCCAGCACTATAGCAGAGCAGAATGGATGAATGCAGATGCAAAGAGAGTATTGTATATGTACAGATGTAGCAGAACTAAGTTTATCATGTGTTTTCTGCCTCTCAGCTCATCATGAAAACCGCAGTCCCTCAAGGACTGCACGTTAGCCTGGAGTGTTCACAGTGACATTGGGACCCCCCAAAGACATAAATGCTAAAATTGATGCCTGCTACATCTGTAGATCTCCACCTGTTATGTCATCCGAACTAGGATTGTGTTATTTGGAGCTGAGACTGGTGTCTTATAGATCAAGGAGATCTCAATGCGGAAGGATGGTTTTGATTATTTTGGATGTCCGCACTACGTGACCCTGCCGAACCACAGCGGTAAACCCCACCGAGCTATGCATTTCAATGATGTCACACACGGGGCACAATGGACTGGAGACAGAAGTTATTATTTTATTTTCTAATATATATTTTTTTTATACTTGAAATAAATTCGTTCGCTTTTTCTTCTTTTCTTGTAAGCGAAGGATTGTTTAACGTTTTGCACTGAACTGATGCATGATTAGCCACGACTGCCATTTGTAAGAGAATAAATGGATATTTTTATAGCAACAGAATAAAGAAATTTGCATTGTATTATACGTCATTTTGGAACCAAAGAGGCCAATGTGATAAAAATAACGGTGAAGCTTTGAGGCTCATGTATACTGTAATAACTAGTTGTCTCTCCTGTGGGCCACCATCCCATCACGGGAAACCAATGCATCTATTTTGTTTCATTCCCACATATTGTTTTTTTTTTATTATTATTACATGAGGCGCACAGAGAATGTGAAGCAGAAGGGACTCTTGTCGTAGAAAAAAAAAAATTGCGAATTTCTAAATTTTCCATGTTTGTTTATTTAATGAGACGTTCACTTTAGGTTCTGTTACATAATAATAATTTAAAACCAAACGCTGTTCCCGTAGATTCGCTGTCGCCGGCAGCCCCTTTTTTGTGTACAGTCTAAATAAAGAAACCGTTTTAAACAAAAATACATGATTGTCATTGATTCAATGGAAATTAATGAATCCGCTGAGCTTGGTAACTTATTGGTCACGGTCAGGCACAGAGACCTCACACCAATCTGCTGTACAGTGGCCATGTAGGGTTATTGCAACACTACTTCTATACAAACTACAAGCGGTCCCCTACTTAAGAACACTCGACTTACATACGACCCCTACTTACAAACGGACCTCTGGATATTGGTAATTTATTCTACTTTAGTCCTAGGCTACAATAATCAGCTGTAACAGATATCACAGGCGTCTGTAATGAAGCTTTAGTGTTACTACTGATTCTTATGACAACCCAACATTTTTAAAATCCAATTGTCACAGAGACCAAAAAAGTTCTGTCTGGGATTACAATGATAAAATATACAGTTCCGACTTACATACAAATTCAACTTAAGAACAAACCTACAGACCCTATCTTGTATGTAACCCGGAGACTGCCTGTATTAGCATCAGTACTATGGAGCTTTCCACATCTGGCTATAAATATATATATATATTTTTTCTATGTTATTGTTTTTATACCATTCTTTTTTTTATAGTTTTTACATTTTACACCTACAATGACCTGTTTATTCAGCCTAGAACTGTCAAACACACTAGATCATTCTTTTTTTTTTCAGTGTATGAACCATTTCAGTAATTATGATTTTAATTGTAATTTAATTATATTTTAATTCTAATTTTTTTTCTAATCTGTAAATTATTGACCTTTGGCTTTAAAAACCCCAAACCTTTGCCTTTTAGCTAGAAAAGAGTTAATCTAGTCCGATCTTTAACATTGTGAAAGCATGAACTGGACCTAGCTAATCATGGACCATTTAGCAACAAGCAGTTTCATTGTGACAAATACTCGGCAATAGAACAGGCAGCGCCAGCATAATAAATGGGTGCAAATTAATAATTTCTATTAGTATGTATCTGGCTCCTCTTGTAGTCACATCATAGTTTCTATACTGTAGCAGCTTCAGGCTTTTGTATATCATGTAATTTCCCACACAAAGAAATGTGAGTGTAAAACGTGATCCCTTCAGTATTCATTTTTGTTTTTTGTTTTTGGACAAATCTGCTCTGCGCACGGCGGGATACAATCACCAAAAAGTTAGTCTGAAATGTCATGAGAAAAATTATTTTAAAAAAATACTATTAGTCATTTTGTGCAACAATTTGCTTTGGCTTCCATACTGCTAGAATATGACTAGAGATAAGTATATACAGCGACCACATGTGGATACAAAGACGTGTGCACGTTGCACTGCTAGGAAATGAAAGTGGAGCTCTCACCAGTTGCTATGGGAGACAAAATGATTTTTTTTTTTTCTTCTTTTGTTCTAGAGTTTTAACACATGAGGCCCAGTGTGTTTACTTTCCCCTATAGGAAGTCAGAGGGATCCCGCCTGGGTCATCCCTGGTCATATACACCTTGTACACATCACTTATAACCCGCGGCGGCTTGCACAAGGAAAACATGCAGTTCTACAAGATATTCTGGTCTGTGCGAACAGCGACTTTTACTGCACATGTGTTTTATTAGAGAAATAACATTGAGTCGGGGGCTCATGAAGGGGAAACTTGTGGAAAAGCAAAAATGAGGTGCTGGATTCGGGAATTTTACATATTGAGAGAAGGGGTGGAGTCCATTATGCCCCATCCTTTTGTTTTCAAGAAGATAAAGCAATACTGTAGGCGCTTTTATGCAGCTTTCTCAGCCCAGCATGCATGTGTATGGTTGTGGGGAGGGGAATAGCTAAGGTCTAGTTCACACGAAATTATGAAAACGGCTGTAAGCTAGCCGCACCATACCGTTTTTATACCATCCGCTTTCAATTCCATGGGCAATATGCCCATCCATTTATATGTCCGTATTTTCCACTGCACCGCACAGTGAGCGGGATGCAAAAAAATATATAGCGCATGTCCTATTTTCTCCAGTATTTCCAGTTTTTCATTCCGTATGGCCCGTAGAAGTCTTTGGGAACATATAAAATACATGTTGCATATGTGCACCTATGGATGAAAAACGTCGTGTATATATATCATTTATATGGCACAAAAAACAGGACTGAAGAATTCATACATTCTTGTCAAAGACGCCTAAAAGAGAATGTCAGCTTTATCCAAGCTAAGGCCGCTTTCACACAATGGGGCTTATTTACTAAGGGTCCCCGGATCACATTTCTGTCGGGTTTTCCGTAGTCTTCGGGGATTGCGCCGCTGGGACAGGCATTTAGCAGGCGATTGTGTCATGCGATCGGTTTTTGGTGCATTCGCGCCGGCTCTTTAATGCAACACAATTTGGGGGGGGGGGGGGGGGGGGGGGAGGCATTGAACGATCCAACGGATTCGGACGAACCACAGGATTTAACCTAAAAATTGTGTCGTAAGACATCATGCACTTACATACACCAGGAGGAAGAAGATGAACTCCAGCGGACCTGATCGGGGAAGCGACACATTCAGGAAATCGGACAATGCACTTTCGGGAACTCCTCTGGACCAGGTAAGTAGATCTGCCCCAATTTGTGCTCGCCCGGGCGGACATGCGGCTGCACCCCTCTCCATAGGTAGAAGCGTGGGACGCCCATACTTATGGGGGATGATAGCACATATTCTATCTTTCCACCCCAGTATGGATGTATTGCCAATTGAAATGCATGTGAACACGGCCTGGCATTGTTCATGGAAAGGTGTAAAGAAGCCATGCACTCGCAGAATACAATAATATTACTGAGCACAACTCCTGCACCTTGATATGTGAATGGCAGGTCAGTGACAGGCACACAGCTGCAGAGCAGAGACTGGGAACCTGTCCTGAGTGCAGCCTCCATCGATTCAGGGATCAGAGTCCTCTCAGCTCCCTCCATGCTAATGAGGATACTGTTTCCCTGTACTTTTTACTCAACCAGATCTGATTGCAGCAAGTGACATCAGGAGAACAAAAGCTCCATTCTGATACATGCGACCTCACACTGCCCTGACACACGGATCCTGTTCCCAGATCTGCCTGACTCCCTGCACATCCTTACACCGGCAGAACGTCACCCGTGAGCAAACAGATTATACATCCCCTACAACAATGCACCTGTCACCGAGAATATTAAATACATTCCTTTATGTGCAGCCTGCACCTTGTTCCAGGGAGCCATAGCAAGGGAGGGTGTACAGGTTGTAACTCCAACCAGGCCACACAGCCTTCCCGGCACAGCACTATTGTAATGTCCACACGTTTAACAGTTTGAATACCACATTGTTTTACATAAGTTTCATAAAACATACATGGCATTACTTATCCTGTACTGATCCTGAGTTACATCCTGTAAATCTTTTATTTTATATATAAAAATGAAAAACATTACAACAATAAACATAAATCAAGCCATAACTTCTGGCAAAACAAAACAATAATAATAATAACAAAACAATAATACAAACTAAAAGAGACTTACAAAAATCTCCTGGCCCAGCCACACACACACACCACAATCAGCATTATAAAACAAAACCTTCACCCAATCCCACCACCTAATTTTTTTTTTTTTTTTTTTATATAATTTTTTATAATAATTTTTTTTTTTTTCCATAAATAACTAAAGCAAAACACACAGCAAAAAAAAGACAAACAGGAAATAAAAACATTAAATATAACTAACTAAATCCCACGCCCATCACCCTCCCACCCAGACACTGGTCTAACGTCCAAAGTTCGCGCTATATAGTCCAGACCAGTGCCCAGGATCATATTGTCCAAATCCCGTCCACCCCCCTCCCAACCTAACACCCTAACACCAACACCCCAAAACCTACCAAGCTATATACACATTAACTATAACTACATAAATACACACTGTACACAAAATACAAACACATTAAACATATCAACATATAACAAACCAACCACATAAAGCCCAGGTTCGGCGCCTGCAAGCCCCTACATCTCTATATGTTCATAACACAAAACAAAAATCTACAGTGCAGCATCAGCCCATCACCAGGAGAGGAGACGACAGACTAAGGGACACTAAAGGAGAACCACCTCCAAAGGAGAGAGGCCCTCCCCGTGCCCAGCCTCTCATACTCCAGCGTCCTTAAAGGTCTTATAAAACTCAGATGTTAAGCCATCCGGACCCGGCGATTTCTTGTGGGCGAGCCCTTCAATCGCCCGGCTGACTTCCTCTTCCCTGATCATCCCCTTTTCTCTTGGAAGGCTGCCAGGCCATGCCTGTCTGTCCAGAAGGACAGATCAACCTCTCTCCCCTCTACAGTGATTGACTTTTCCCCTCTCCTGAGAGCCTCCAGAAGACGCCTTTGCAAAACGCTATTCCCAGAGTCAGGAGACAAGGAGTTAACCCCACTTGCCCCAGCGGTGACACTCGCATAGCTCCTTATGGGAGCGGCCACCACTGGGGGTGCAGATGGTCCAGCACTCCTACCAGGATCACCCCCCTCAGCACCATTCACCACCCCCACATTCACCACACTATGTAGAGTACTGCCTCGCTTCCTTGCATCACTCATGCCAGCTGGGCCAGGAGGACCTGGGGTTGCCTCGGCGTCACTGGGCACTGGGGGTAGAGCCACCTCCATAGCTGATTCAGCCTGAGAAGAGGCAGCTCCAACCCCGATCTTACTTGTGCCCTCTGCCTCATTGGCATTAACCCCTTGTTGTCCAGCAGTTTTTATGATGTTTGAGCATCGCTGCTCGATTGGTGGTAGAGGCCTCTTGTCCTTACAGACTCCAGACAGTTTTTTTGCCCCTTTCATATCTTCAGAGTTTGATGCACCAATACAGAATAACACTTTTCCTGCGACTTTCTCTGCAGGCTGCACGGGATGTTTGGGAGGCGCCGCACTACAAGCCCCAGCAGCCCCATCACGCTGCCGCTGCTCACCGGAGCAAGCAACAGCGCTAGTGCCAAGAGCCACCGCCACTGCCCCTGGCACTGGGCCACCCCCCCCTCCCACTAGGGGGCAGCGCACAGTACCAGGACCTGCTGGATCGCCCTCACTGTCCGGCCTTTCGGCCGATGCCTTCCCTGCACCATCCTTGCTACTACAAACAAGGCTGGTGCTCTGCGCCATGATGGAACGTGGCTTTGCAATCTCCCCGCACCCTGGCACCGAGTCCACTGCAGGATTCGTGCTGGGCTGGGCAACGGGGCCTACACGACAGGCTGACACTGCTGCCCGCCCGGAGGGAACAGGGAGGGGACGAAACACCAGATTCACCTCCTGAGAGGCCTTGATCTTCTTGGCTCTCTTCTTTCTCTTTAGGCCGTCATCTGGCATATCATCGCCGAAGGAGAAGTTCTGGAGGTGAACTGGGGACTCAAGCTGTCGGATCTGAGCCATTAGCGCCCCCCCCTGGCCGCTGTCATCACTTTCCTCCTCCAGGTTGGCAGAGCCGCAGCCTGATGGTAATGGCGCTTGCTCTGCAGGCAGCCTGTCGTGCGAGGCCTGCTGGTGTTGGTGCAGGCCACCAGACGGACACGGCAGGTCTTCCTCATCCTCCTCATCATCGCCATCATCCGCCTGGATCTGAAGCCCCTTCAGCTTTCTCAGCTTATCCTGGCGCATATCATCAAACCGGGCGTCGTTTTCTAATTTCTCACGAAACGGACCGCTGTGCTCACGGATTAGATGACGCTTTTCTTCCAGAGCGGTGACCTCGGCTTTTAGTCTGTCTATGGTGTTAAGAAGATCAGACTTTTTCTTTCTCTGCGTAGCCACCCCCGCTAGGGCCACGGTCTCCCTTATCTCCTCCTGGAGCCTCCTCAGCGCCTTGCCAGCTTCCTCGTACTCACGGAGGTGCTCAGCAATCCGGGAGCCATAGATGGTAGCAGACTCCCGGGCCTTAAGTTCACCCCATGCTTTTTGCACACCTCCGTGAGCACCCAGCTTTCCAGCTGAACCACCCAGCTTTCCCGCACAGTCACTCAGCTTTCCAGGAGGAGCACTCAGGCTGATGTTACTTGCCTTAATATTCTGTGTTCCGGAGACCTTGCGGCTTCCCTGGGTCTTGGGGGTGGCAGCCGAGGTCACATCGCTGCGCCCTTGGCTCCGGGCGGATCTTCTCACGCCATCAGTTTTGGCCGGTAACTGGCTTCTCCTGCCCCCCGCCGGCCTGGTCCGGGAGACAGGAGCCTGGGACTTTCCTGCAGGATTCATCCCACAGAACCCACTCCCTCCCTGGGGAGGAGAGAGCAGGCCTGGGTGGATTGGGTTTGCTCCAGGTGGTGCAGGAGCTCAGCAGCAACAACCACACCCGTCAGCAGTTCACAGCAGAATGATCCAGCACTCACTATTCTGCTGCTGGTGCAGTCACTGTGTACATACATGACATTACTTATCCTGTACTGATCCTGAGTTACATCCTGTATTATACCCCAGAGCTGCACTCACTATTCTGCTGCTGGTGCAGTCACTGTGTACATACATGACATTACTTATCCTGTACTGATCTTAATTTACATCCTGTATTTACTCCAGAGCTGCTCTCACTATTCTGCTGGTGCAGTCACTGTGTACATAAATGACATTACTTATCCTGTACTGATCCTGAGTTACATCCTGTATTTACTCCAGAGCTGCACATTGGGAGATTACTTGCTTGTAACTGATCCTTTTTGGTACAGTAGCTTCACATATTTTTGTGTAGGGAGCTCCACCTAATGGTGGCAACTTGTATAAAATTAATGAGGTCTGATTCAGAGTTTGGGAAATGTAATGTTATGGCTCATGACATATAGCTGCTGTGTTGGACAGAAGTCGTAGAGCAAGAATTAGCGGGAGCGGTGCAGAACAGAGACAACCCATGGCCAAGGTTCAATACTGAACAAGCGAGGTCTGAATCAAGCTGGAATTGGCGGCCAGAAGTGAACAGCCAGAGTTAGGTCACTGGTAGAGGTTATGGCTAAAGAACAACACTATCAGAGACGTAGGACTCTTAGGGCAAGGGGCCCACTTTATAAAGTTTTTTTGTCTATGTTTAGCTTTGTTTTGGCTCAGTTTTGGTACAAATGCTGTTTTGTACCAAGTGAACAAGTGTCACTTTGACATAAATCATACATTTTATTGAATCCTGACACCAAATGGCATAAAAAATATCCTATTAAAAACACAATTTAAAAACATACAAGATCTATAGACAGTGTGACATGACAGTGAGAAAAAAAAAATCAGATATATGGGTTGTAGAAATATATAATAATGCAAATACCCAAATTTCGAATTGGTGGAATTAGTATAACAGTTTATATAAATGAACTATTAAAGTTTCTTAAATGTACTCAGGATAACAAAATAAGACATTGGGGGGATTTATAAATTCACTTGTGTCACCATTCTGGTGCTTTGCGCCAAAAACGCTGTCTAAAATGCCTTGCACCACAGTTATCAAGGCTTTTAGACCTTTTTTTTGGCCTGCAGGAAAGGGGCGTGGCTTGCAGGAAATCGTCCGTGTGCCCAAAATTCTGGCGCACAGTTTAGACCCACTAGAAGTAGGTCTAAAGAAGAAACCGACAGTCTTATATTGCACCAGAATTAATCATCACAGTGATAAATCTGGGGCAGCAAAAAAACACAAGTATTTCCTAGCTGGAAACTAACAAAAATACAGCATTTCACAGATATAAGTCCAACCGGTCTCTATCAGTCCTGCTGTACACGATTTGGGTTGCCCCTAGACACAACCCTATAACGTCTGACTTTAGGGTCAGGCCTCCATTTCGGATTTCTGTGTGAGGTAGTGATGCGTTGTGGGTGAACTATGTGAGCCGGCTCTCATCAGTGAACCGATGGCTCACTTAACCCCGTCCCTGACTGGCTCACCACGCCCCCTTTAACCTGATACAAGCGGGTTAAAAGTGGAGCGGTGAGGGGTGACTGACTGGCCTGCGGTTCCCTGTTTTACATGTAGTAGGGAGCCAATCAGGAGCCAGAAGAGCCGGCTCTTCTTAATGAGCGGAGCCTAATAAGCCAGCTCAGTAACAAGAGCCAGAATCCCCATCACTAGTGTGAGGCTGTGCTTTCTGAGACACTCACTGATTACTTCCTGCCAGGACAACGTGAGCAGAGAGAAGCTGAACAACTACAAAGAAATAAGTGACCCGGGGGAAGGGAGAGGCAGGAACATATCTGTGAGATGTAGCAGAGCTATAGGTGTAACAGTGTAAAAGTCTGTTTGTCACATCTCTCTTTCTATGTGTCAGTGTGTTAGTACAATGTTAGAAGCCAGATGAAATTGTATATACACCTGTACCTTGATAATGTAACCACATTGTCACCCCACAAAACTAGATGGATGATAATGTGTCTGCTTAGAGAGGCCCCACCTACATCCTGAGATTTTGCACTGAGTAGCCTAGGGAGTGATAGGAGCTAAAACAGCAATAAAACTATGTAAAATTTTAAAGTAAGGGGTTATATAATGCTCATATATAAATATATATATCCATCAATACATGCACCAAGCATCACAACAAATAGTACATTGATGGGCAGGACCAATCTATAAAAATTCATGTACATGAATCACACCATAAGGAACATACAGTGTATCTGGACTATTAAAAATAGTCTGACTTAATATATATAATAGTGTATGCACCATAGTGAATAAACAAATAACCTACACATTATATCTCATAAAAATAATATAAACTAACCCTAAAATAATATTATCAGAAATTAACAATATAAACCTATTAAAAGTGTATATATGTGTTTTACAAAAACCAATGAACATGCTAATGAATGCCGGCAGCAATGATATAAAGTGCAAGAAATAAAAAGGTGACAAAAACATAAACATAAAAATACAACACATAACAAAGAACAACAATTAGACCTACAAAGCACCGTACACAGACATGCAACATACCAAAGACCACCATATGCTGACATCCTAAACAACAGACAGACAATAGACAAGGGGCCCTGCTATATAGGTTTACACCCAGATGCTACAATGTGCCAAAATTATAGGCAGGTCCCTGATATAACAATAAGAGGCGCCACTAATCCTTTCTATATAAACCTGTGATATTGCTCTCAGCCATCATGCAAAACATTGCAAATTACTGAACAAATCTGATGAGTCTCGTTTACATAATCTCTTCAGGCGCTCAACAACAGTAAAGTATTCAATTTCTTTGCCTAAGTATGAGGTCACAGGGGTTTCCCAGAAATGTTGATAGTGATAGGGAAACAAGGACTTAGGGATACATTGAATGTAATGTATACTGTATGACCTCTCACCAAAACTGCAGGAGTCCATCCCGTTAGTGCTGACTTAGGTCCCATAGATTTTCTATATCAGTGATGGCGAACCTTTTAGGCACTGAGTGCCAAAACTACAAGCAAAAGCCAAATAATTTTCACAAAGTGCCGCATGCCAATTTACCAATTACCAGTTACCGTATTGGCGCTCTGATGACACCAACACAAGAGAAAGAAGGAGACATTTGGATTGTTATTATAGTTTCCCTCTAAAGTCCTCTTAACAGGATGAATCATGGGTCCGGAGAAGAGGCTACAATGATAATCCAGCTCTGTCCACACCTTGTCATAGAATCACATGTAAACTCGTATAACCTATCCAATGCTGGTGATAGCCACACATATACAGGCAGAGCACAGCTCCTGCATTCACATCCTGTTCACACGCTTTGTTACTTTTTGGATCTTGTCATGGGAAAGCAGTCATGTGCCCCCGGGCTATCACATTATAAGACTCCACATTCATCTAGCTGACGTTTTGTGTTTCCACCTATAGCGCAGGTATAATACATGGCAGTGTCTTACACACTCAGCTCCCAGAGATGTCGGGTCCAACACCCTGGAAGGGCCGTGAATAGCAGATAGTCCATTCATAATGTGCACAAGGCCTGCAGGAACATTACTCACCCGCTCCAACAAGTAGTGCTGATTCCATCATCTAAGACCAGATTATAGGTTAGAATAAATATAGCTGGGCCTCATTCAGCTCACACCTGGCGTTATTGTGTGCCGAGACCCAAGGCGGAAATATCCAAAGAGAATCACCCAAAACACAGGGCGGCAGTAACTTTATTAGAGTAGTTACATCTGTCTATCTCTCTTTCTATAAATCTCTTATCTATCTTTCTATCGATCTCAAATCAATTAACTTTCTACCTACCGTAATTTGTTTGCTACAATTCTATGTGGTCTATCTGTGTCTCTATCTTAAGCTTGTATATTTGATATATAATCTAACTATCACATCACGGTATTTTGGAATCCTTGGTATAAAAGAATTATCTAAAGAGAATAGGTTTGGGTCAGGTTGAGAGGACAGTCATATATTTTGCATTGTAATGAAGCAGATTTCATGAGTCACATGAGACTGTCCTGTCTTGTTATGTCCTTACATCTGCCAGCTGTCTACAGAGGCCACAACCTATTAGCCTATCTGTATGGGGTGGTCTCTGTAGAATAATGCAGTAGGGTGTGATGGAATGCAGGGACACGACAGACTGCAACAATGTATCATGTCCTGAGAATCACACATAGAAGAGAAGATCTGCAGGTGTCCACCACAACAATGTACCATCTCCTGAGAATCATACATAGAAGCAATGGTGGAACTACTGCTATGGCTGCTATGGGGCCCATAGCACTGGGGGGCCTGATAGCATTGCCTTTATGGTCTGTGCCCACTAGGTATTTACTGCAAAAATCATTAAAAACAATCAAATGCAATTAATTCTGAGAGCAGAGCTGCAATTACAGCTTCTGTTTAATTAATGGGTTTCACCTGTTCAGTCCATGTCATGCACCTGTTTGACCCCTTAAGGACACGGCGGCATTGGAAGAGTTAATAGTTGTGGGGGTTTTCTGCAATATGCAACAAACCCAATCTTGAAAACACGGGTACCCCTCAAACAAGGGGATAGAGGACAAAACTAGAATCGTGAGCATAAAATTAAATATTAATGACATATAAACAATGATGACATAAACACAAGCGGTGCAAGCGTTGGATGGCACTGTACTAAAAGTATCAATAATATGCAGTAAAATACCGAATGGTGTAACACAGAAAAAGAAACGGACAAACCCGGACAATGTGGAGAGTAGGTAGTCACCCCCAGACGAAGGCTCATCTCAAGCCGAAACGCACGTCAGGGACGCAGTCTCTCTCGGACAGTGGAACTCAACTACCTGTTCTGACTAGGTAAGAGCTGGCACTCACTATCTAATGTTCGCAATATACTCAGCCCCTATATAGGGATTTGTTGCAACTGCCCACATCAGGCACTACAAATAGATGGTCCTTATGAGGCTCCGTGCCCACTTGTGTCCAGCCTCTTTGATTAGATTTCCATGACTACCTCCTCTCCACATTGTCCGGGTTTGTCCGTTTCTTTTTCTGTGTTACACCATTCGGTATTTTACTGCATTTTATTGATACTTTTAGTACAGTGCCATCCAACGCTGGCACCGCTTCTGTTTATGTCATCATTGTTTATGTGTCATTAATAAAGATTTAATTTTATCCACATGATTCTAGTTTTGTCCTCTCTCCCCTTGTTTGAGGGGTACCCTTGTTTTCAATTTTGTTATTATGGACTAAGTGGCTAGGTGCGTTACTCTATTGCAGTGATGGCAAACCTTTTAGAGGCCGAGTGCCCAAACTACAATCAAGACCCGCTTATTTATCGCTAAGTGCCAACACAGAAATTTAATTTGTGATTTATACTCCCTTCTCTGTCACAGTTTTCATTGATACCAGCACCTGAGGACACCAATAAAGCAGAAAATAGTCCCAGGTAGAGCTGTCACTTTAATATAGCTCTGTGCACAGCAAGTCCTGGGCTGTCTGGGACTGCAGGAAGATACCTGGAGTCATCTCTGGTTATGGCCTGGGTGCCCACAGAAAGGGCTCTGAGTGCCACCTCTGGCACCTGTACCATAGGTTAGCCATCACTGCTCTATTGGGTGGGCGAATAGATGGTAACACATATGACCTCGGCATACATATAGCGATAAAATTCATGTTGCAATCCAGCCATCTCCCCCACCTGTATCCATTTTGTTGATTAACAAACCCCACCTGTGTATGAAGAGGGCTTAGCCCGTGAGCCCTCTTCATAACCCCCCGCACCCTCCCCCGATCCCCCATACACCTACGGTGCAGAGCGTCAAGGGGTTAAATAAGAAACTGCACCTAAAACCACTAAAAGCACTGCACTGAGCGTCCTAGGGAGGGATAGGAGCCAAACAGCATTCAAACAGAGTAACATTGTAAGATAAGGAGTTAAAATGATCTTTATTGTGTTAACATCACTAGGGGCTTGAGATGTGAGATTTTTCTTTCGTGGGAAAACCCCATTAAGTCTATTAACCCTTTAAGTGTTTCACTTAACTTTTGAATAAAATACATTCATTTAGGCCAAAAATAACACTTTCACTTTCATGATGAATAAAATGATGAAATGCTCTGCAAAGTTTGATGCCCAATTTCTCCCGAGTACCGATACCCCATATGTGCAGTTTGCCTCTGGAGTGTGCAGGGGGTGCCATATTCATGAACTGCACTGCTCTGACAGAGTAAACCACTTTTTTTGGTGCACCTTTAACATGGGTCATGTGACACACTTCTGTTGGACACTTCATGATAAATCTGGCCTACGGTCCGACTGTGCACCGTAATGGCCATTTCAGTACAGAACTTTGTGTCACATAAGGAATAGTGCAACCGCAACAAAACAGGGTCGCGTGGGACACACATGTGGCGCGGACATTTCTTATATACATGTGCTAGCAGTTTGCACTGAAAAGAATGCGCAAAGTCCAACACAAAACTGCCACAAGCACCTTAGTAAATGTGCCCCATTGTCTTTTATAATTATCTCATTTACATTTTTATCCTGTGTTTATATTTATTAAATAAACTTAAATACTGATATTTTACTAATGTTAGGATATATTCACATAGGACGACACAATGACCTTGACATTTAGGAAATTGCTTGTTCTCTAATTTTGATCTCCTGTGTAGTTCTTTTACATGGGCAGATTTCCCAATGGATAACTTTGGTAATAATGCATTGATTGGCGCAATGCCTTGTACATTCATGTGGATCAATGATTGTTCATTTTCCCCTGCATAGAACAATAGATGTGATCAGCCACTTGGTTCAGCCATGTGTGCACGTGTTCTCAATAGGTAGAATGGAGTAAGTCCAGAGTAGATGACTCTTATACAGCCTAATCTACCAGAGACGCCTCAACATCAACTGTCAGAGGAATGTTTGTAGATGCTGGTCCTGGTGATATGGTGTCCAAAAAAGGACACTTGGGGTACAAGCAAGCCACACCCTGACACTTAAGATACTGTAGAGTGACACCCTGACACTTGGGGGACAGGAGAGGGACACGCTGACACTTGGGGGACTGGAAGGGACAACGCTGATCACTGGGGACGGAATGGACCCAACCCTGACTACTTAGGGGGAGCAGGACGGGGTACCCTGACACTTGAGGACAGGACAGGGACCGAAAAACCCTGACACTTGGGAACATAGGGAACATGCTGACACTTGTGGAGGGGACACCTCTGACACTTGGGAACCGATAGGACATCCCTTACACTTGGGGACAGGACGGGGACACGCTGACTCACTTGGGGACAGAGAGGACAAAAACCCTGACACTTTGGGGGACAGGACAGGTACAAAACCTGACACTTGGCGGTAAGACATGGACTGCCTCGACACTTGGGTACAGGACCAGGACACAACCCTGACACTTGGGAACAGGACAGCTGACACTTGGGGACGGAAGGGGACAAACCTCTGAAACTGGGGCAGGGACAACACTGACATTGGTGGTACAGACAGGGACAATACGCCAGACACTAAGCTTAGCGGGGTACAGAAGGGACAACAAAAACCGGACACTACTTTGTGTGGACAGGAAATGGACCCCCTGACCACTTCGGGTTATCAGGAACTGACATGCTGACACTCGGCGGGACAGGACAGGACACCTGACACTTGGTGACACTACAGAACACGCTGACACTTGGGGGACATACAGGAGACACGCTGACCCCTTTGGGGGACGCGACAGGGACAACACTGACACTTGGGGGACAGTACATGGCCCGCTAGACACTTGGGGACAGGTGACAGTGACAACGCTTACACTTGGTGGATACAGGACATGGACAACGCTGACACTTATGGAGGACGGGCAGGAAATGCTGACACTTGGGGAGCGGGACAGGGACCACGCTTCCCCTTGGGGGACAGAAGGGACCGCCGATCACTTGTGTGCGAGGACAGTGCCACGCTGACATTGAGGGGACAGCGACAGGGACACGTGACACTTGGGGTACAGGAATTGACACGCTGACACTTGGGGAACATGACATGGACACTAGCCTTGACACTCGGGGGGACCGGACACTGGCAGCTGACACTTGGGGACAGACAGGGACAAACGCGAACTTCTGGGGACCTGGAATTGTCAGCGCACAGATTATGACTTTTTTTTTTTCCTTAATTCCTTTCTCGGGAATTTCAGAAATCACCAAAGTTCATAAGCAATGCAGTATCAGTAATGCAGAAGGCGCTAACAAAACATACTCTAAGATTTCAAAAGATATTACATCGAATTGGGCACGGGAAAAAAACAAAAACACACAAAACCAAACAAACAATAAAAACACAACACAAAAACAAAAAAAAAAAAAAAAACAAAAACATACGTGGTGGGCCCCACACCCCCAACCCCCCCCCCCCCCCCCCCCCCCACCCCCCCCCCCCCCCCCCCCACACCCCCCCCCCCTCCCCCCCCCCCCCCCCCCCCCCCCCCCCCCCCCCCCCCCCCCCCCCCCCCCCCCACCCACCCCCACACCCCCCCCCCCCCCCCCCCCCCCCCCCCCCCCCCCCCCCACCCCACCCCCCCCCCCCCCCCTTTTTTTTTTTTTGTTTTTTTTGTTTTTTTTTTTTTTTTTGTTGTTTGTTTTTTTTTTCCCCCCACCCCCCCCCCCCCCCCTTTTTGATCGTTTTTTTTTTTTTGGGTGTTTGTTTGTTTTTGTGTGTTTTTTCGTGTTTTTTTGTTATTCTTTTTTTTTTTTGTTTTTTTTGGTTTTTTTTTGGTTTTTTTTTTTTGTTTTCACCCCCCCCCCCCCCACCCCCCACCCCACCCCCCACCCCCCCCCCCCAACCCCCCCCACCACCCCCCCCCCTTTTTTTTCTTTTTTTTTTGTTTTTGTTTTTTTTTTCGTTCTTCTTTTTTTTTTTTTTTTTTTTTTCTCTTTTATTTTTTTTTTTGCCTTTTTTGTGTTTGAGCTTTTGTGTGTTGTGGGGGTTGTTGCAGCGTGTTTTATTCTTTTTTTTTCTTTGTTTTTCGTTGTCTTTTTTTGTTTGTTGTTTTTTGTTTTGGTCTTTTTTGTCCTTGTTTGGTGTTGTTTATTTTTTTGTTTTTTGTTGGTGGGTTTTTTGTTTGGCCGTTTGTGGTTTTGGTTTGTGTTTGTTTGTGTGTTTGTGTCTTATGGGTCTTATTTGTTTTGGATTCTTTGTGGTGTTGTTGGGTTTGTGTTTTTTTTTTTGTTTTTTTGGGGTTTGGGTTGGGGGGGTGGGGTGGGGGGTGGGATAGGGCTACAGCCATGATGCGTTTAAGACGGGCAGGACTGACCCCACATGGTCTGGGTTAATAAGCTTTCCTAATTTCCATAGATGGGCGCTGTAACAATTTTTGGCTGTGCCTATGTTCCATACTCACAGTTAGTAATTCTATGGTGGAGGGGTTGGGGCACGCGCGACGTTGACCTCGCCAGGTAATGCGGCACCGACGTTTCCCAGTCATTTCCTTATTGTGAGCAATGACGCAGCTGGCATCCCCTGTAAAACCCTGTAAACAGACTAATTCCTGACCGATACACAAGCGACAGTCATTGTGTCATGATTTATGTACGCAGGAGTGTGCAATGACCTCACAGCACAAGGCCACGCAGTGGTGCCTCACCCTACTACCTACCTGAATGTAATGGCTTTGTCCAGATCCCATGTAAACAAATTACATTATACACTCATTCTATCAACATGTTGTTGTACTTCCTCACACATGTGAGCGTTGTAGAGACTGGAACAGTCGCCAATAAGAAAGGGATTTAATAGCACTTCCGGCTGGTGGGTGCCAAATGGTAGAATTATCATAGAGACAGTCAGCCAGATTACCGTGTCCATCACCAGGCATATATCACATACATAATATGCTGGTACAAGCCAATGACAGATTAATGTATGGATGATAATGGACTCATGATGGGCTGGAAAATGCTCATATTTATTGTTGCTCTGGAAAAACATGGGGAACACAATTCATTACTTGGGTATTCTGTACACCCGACCTCGTAAATGTAACAAAACCGAGGTCTTATGAATAAGTTATGATGGATTAGATATGCAGTTTGTATCTGACGTGTTTTTGATTGCCAGCACTAGTCCATCATTGATCCTATGGACCCTACAAATTAGGACCTTAGTGCAGGGCTCCATAGCTGTCCTCATGAGCCAAGACATAATTTGCAGAAGTACAAAGGCGAGTCAGTAGAGATCCAGAGTAGGCCCAAAGCCCCTGGACCAGTCACGTAAGGAGCCATGACATCATTATACCAGAAGAATAGACTTGTGAGATGGGGGTGGATGTCTCAGAGAGGGTTATTTGAGGTTCTATGTAATATAATCATATCACTTATCACAATCTAATCCCTACCAGTATGTTTTGGAGTGTGGGAGGAAAGCATCTCCAGTAATCTCACTCTCAGAGATGATCCTATAGAAATGATGAAGTCGTTACTAGCCATTTAATGTTGAGGATGATGAAATTTTAAATGTTAAAACATGTGGGTGTTTTTTTTCATGTTGCATTCAGTTAATTTTCATTTGGGAGTGAAGACCTTTGTCTCCAGTAATGGAGGGGTGGGTTGTTTTTTAAAGTGCATCTGCTTTTTTGCTTTTTTAACGCAAAATAAAAATAGATGCAGTGCAAACATCTGCAAACATTCGCTATTGTCAAAAGGCGCAGAGACTCAAAACCACACAGTAATATGGTCGCAAAAAAGTCACAATTAGAGACAAATCTGCCTTGCAGCACTGGGGTCCTGTTTGAATCCCACCCAGTCAACATCTGCAAAGAGTTTGTATTTCGTCCCTCCGTGTTTGCATGGGTTTCCTCTGGTACTCCGGTTTCCTCCCTCCTCACACTCCAAACCCTGGTGGGTTTGTTTAGCTTGTGAGCCCAATGGGGGCATTATTATTATTAGGTAATATATGGCTTGGTTACCACTTTTTACAGCTCTAATTGTGTGCTGAAAATTGTGGCAAAAAGTTATACTGACTTCATACATGCAGGAGATTCCTGAAGTATTGTAATGCAACATTACCTGGTTTTCCCAAAATAATTTATAGTGAAAACTGTGGCACAATATAGACTGACGAGATTTGACATGGTCAATCACTTGGCACCTCCACCTATAATCATGGGCCTGATGCACTTTGCTCTTGTGTCGTTCTATCTGCAGCCAAAGCAATGTTTATTTAACATACAAAGAATGTATTGTTCATAGAACGTCCCCCTCCCCCCCCCTCCACAAAACATACGAGCCAAATTGTTTGAGGATAGATTTTAGTGACTTCATTGTGTGACTTGTTATGCAAAGCAAACACTGAGGCTCATAGACTATTTTATAACCAATGTTGTGTCAATAGCTTAGGAATGATGTCATGATTGGAAGACGTCTCCACCTTGGTGTAGAATCTGCAATTATTGCGGCAGGTGAAAACCATGCACTGACTCATTTAGGAGGAACGTTCAACGGTCTCCAGCTAAGGCCTTGGAATGATTACTTTCTCCATCTATGTCCTAGGATTTACCTCTGTCATCTCCAGATATGTTCATAGGAATGACCCACCATCTCCATATGTCATAGAATGACCCAACCATCTCCAGATATGTCATAGGAATTACCCCAACCATCTCCAGATATGTCATAGGAATGACCCCAACCATCTCCAGATATGTCATAGGAATGACCCCAACCATCTCCAGATATGTCATAGGAATGACCCCGATCATCTCCAGATATGTCATAGGAATGACCCCAACCATCTCCAGATATGTCATAGGATGACCGCCCCAACCATCTCCAGATATTGTCAAGGGATGACCCCCCAACCATCTCCATATAGTCATAGAATGACCCCAACCATCTCCAGATATGTCATAGGAATGACCCCAACCATCTCCAATATGTAAGGAATGACCCCAACCATCTCCCAGATATGTATAGGAATGACCCCAACCATCCTCCTCAATATGTCATAGGAATGACCCCAACCTCTCCAGATAGGTCCATGAATAACCCACAATCTCCAGATATGTCATAGGAATGACCCCAACATCTCCAATATGTCCATAGAATGACCCCCAACCATCTCCAGATATGTCATAGGAATGACCCCAACCATCTCCAGATATGTCATAGGATGACCCCCAACAATCTCCAATCTGTCTAGGAAGACCCACACCATCTCCAGATGCGCATAGGAATGACCCCAACCATCTCCAGATATGTCATAGGAATGACCCCAACCATCTCCAGATATGTCATAGGGATGACCCCAACCATCTCCAGATATGTCATAGGAATGACCCCAACCATCTCCAGATATGTCATAGGAATGACCCCAACCATCTCCAGATACGGCATAGGAATGACCCCAACCATCTCCAGATATGTCATAGGAATGACCCCAACCATCTCCACATATGTCATAGAAATTACCCCCTTTGGTGCCCCAATCTTCTAAGAGGTTCCAGCCTCTAAGTAGATTTGGACCCAATTACTGCCAGGTTGGAACTAAGACTGACCCGGTGAAGGTTTCTGCTATAGTATAATATATAGTACAGTAAATGTGGCAGGCCGGGATGTTCACATCCCTGTCCACGTCGCTCATCCACATGCCCAAAGTGGCATGAAAATTGGAAAATCAGGAATAACTGGCAGAAATGGTGCAATTTTTATGCTTTCTCTGTCAGAAAACTGCCATAATAAATCTCCCCCATAGGCTTATTTAAGGTCTTCCAGCAACTGAGCGTTTGCTACAATTTAGGAGGACAGTTCCCTTTCCAGTGCTGATCAGCAGTTACAAAGTATCTATACAGCTAACATACTGTATATCAGCCCAGTTTTCAGGCTGTTACCTCCAATTCCAGCAATCTATATACTACTGTTCTTCCTCTGGATATAAGCTACAAACTCCCTGTTCAGTTGCAGGAGGCAAACATTTTGTATGTGAAAGTTTCAGAAGTTTCCATTATGTGATTATAAACCCCAGGGACAGCCAGCCCCTTTAACACCTTTAAGGCGCGCGTCGATGTGTTGACCAGGTCGTCTTGTAGAGTTGGTTTTCTCCACTTTCTCCTATGGAGGGAAATTTACATGAGAAATGCTCCGCTCGCAGAAGCCATTTCGCCCCATTGTTTCAGCCAGGCAGCTGTCATTTGTGCAACATGATGCCTTCGTCGTTGTACCATGCTAATTTTTTTTGAGAGACAATTTTTCGACAATGAGCTCTCCGGCTTCTAACAGAAACGTCTTTATGGCTACAGCCGCAGGGAGTTCCAGAGGCTGCCAATGCAAACAAAGGCTCGCTGCAGTCACTGAGCATGTCTGTGTTGATAATATACCATGAAGAGCACGGACACAGCTTCCAATCTGCGAGGGGTTAACACCTGGTGGAACGCCTTCTGGAAATTAATCAAGATATCAATCAATTGCCGACAATAACATTGCTGCTATTTGATGCAATAAATAGCACTGCCATTGTCCCCCTCACTAATAGTATATTACATCTAACTAATGACCTCTCTGATTGCTGGCAGAAAGCGCAAGGGGACACAACTCGAAAGCCAGGGGCCCGATTCATGAACAAACGCACGGGGAAAAGAGAGAATACAGGAAGTCGCCCGCCGAGGAGGTTATTGAATCATCCAGATTACTGCTTTCCGGAGTGTGACTTCTCAATGGCTGCAACCTGGAGGAAAGCTAAATGATTAACTCCATCATCCAGGAGCCTCCGGGTGAAGCATTGTTACTGATGATCATACGTTTTATTTATTTGCATTCCTTTATCTAGAAGAAACTCATAACTTTACTCATCCTGCGCTTCCTGCTGCATGAATAAAACATCAGTGCTGCAGTGAGGACTGACAATGATGCAGGCAGCAAAGGAAAGGGATTCTCTTCTGCATTACAATGCAGATTTAGTTGTCGCTCCCGAGCGCCCTATGAGGTGTGTAGGCGGCTTTTAGGGGTTGTCAAATGTTTTCAAAGACCAAAAGAGCTCTGTCAGGATTAAAAGGAATCACACAAGGCCAGGGACACATGGGGCGGAAACACTGCGATTCGGGGAACCTTTATCCAAATCTCATCCTCAGGAAAAACTATTTTGCAGTGAAATTTTAAAGGGTAATCTCATGTTTAGTATTAATGACATTTGCACGTTCAGCATTAATGCCATCTTGAATCCCTCGTAGGTGCAGGTTCTACCTGTAACTTCTTGATCAGCTATTTTGGGCTCTCCCACAGACATGAATGGAGAGAGAGAATGTCCTACTGGAGAAGACGATGCGGAATTTCCCAGCGTGTGTCCACTTGGTTAAGGAGATATTTAGAAGAAGTTTTGTGCCATATTTCTGTCATTGCAGATTTTAGCACTGACAATCCCGCACATGAAGAGCAGGGAACAATTGGACTTTTGTCACGGGGTGATGAGGATTATTTGGCCAAGGTCACTGAGATAATAAATATTAAACATTATCAGAAATGTCAACAGCAATGAGATAACAAACAGGCAAAAGCAAAAATGATGAATTTCAAAGTATCAGATTATTCTCAGGACCAGAATTCCCAGTGTTCCATGAAATCTTCATGACTGTCAATGATAGCGGAATGAGATGCCACAGCCCCTCCTCTGTGACCAGCAACCCATGAAGCCTGCATGTTAGCTATCTCTGCTGGCTGTCAGTGAACGGAAATATTCTATGTCAAACACAGAAGTTTGAAAACCAATACTATTCAGACCTTTTACTTCACACCTCTGTTATTTTGTTGCACAATTGTATCCAACGTAGACAATAAGATGTGAAAGAAACCGATCACAGGACAAATATTTCCCCTGCTTTGATATTGGGATATGTATAATTGTAGATAAATGTATCAGTGGTGTAAAGCCTCTTACACAGGAATGTGCATTTCATGGGCCACAAACAACCTAAGACCCTTGTTTGGGGCTCCGCTGAAACACTGATGACAAGACACCTGTCCTGATATAGTGAAATAATATGTAGACCCCAAAAACTGCTTTATTAGACTATAAGGTCATCTGCTAATGACTGTGGACGGCCTGTGAAATTCAAGGTCATGTGATGCCACCCAAACTCCAATCCTATCTTAATGCCAGGGCACCATATGGCCATGTTGACACATGGGGCTCATTTACTAAGGGCTCTGCGGCCGCACTTTCGCCGGGTTTCCTGAATTTTTCTGTTTTGCACAGAATTCCGCCGGGATTTTGGCGCACGGGATCGGATTTGGGCGCATTGGCGCCGGCTTTCACGCGACAGAAATCGGGGGGGAGGGGGGCGTGGCCCGCGGATTCGGAAAAACCGCAGAATTTAAAAAATGAAAAGTGTCGCAAGATCAAGCACTTACATGCACAGAGAAGAAGAAGGTGAACTCCAGCGGACCTCTGCGCAGTAACGACACCTGCTGGATATCGGGCGCGCGGACCTTAGTGAATCCCGGCAGAACCTTTATCGTCGTCGGAGAACGTGCTGCTGGATCGCGCTGGACCGGGTAAATAAATGAGCCCCATAGGGTTTGTATTGTGTTTTGAAATGACCTGCAAAGGCTCCTCTTGCGATCACATGTTGAGGTGACGTTGGGGGTCATTTATTATTTGTGGCGCAAGGTACTTTTTTTAGACACAAGGGTGGTTATTTATCATTAGGCAGCTCCTTGGGACATGCCTATCTTTGGAGCTCTGCTGCCCATCAGATTCATTAAAGTGGCTTTGGCCCTTTAATTAATGTTCTTATGGTCTATTTTCTATCTGGGATTTTTTTTTTCAAAAAGTCCCAAAAAAGTCTCAAAGTGCATACAAAGTACATGGACCAGCAGGGAGTAAGTTTGAGACTTTTTGCAATAGTCTCAAGTCATGTCTCCGGCTTTGCACAGTGTTGTACTAGCATTAGTTTTATGTTTAGGCCGGATTAATGAAGAGGTTGATATAGTCCTCTGAGACTTTTTAGCAGTGAAAAGTCTCAAAAACCCTCAATGTGACTATTTTGAGGCTTTTTTATGCCACAAAAGGCCCAGGAAAACCAATGATAAATAACCCCGAAGAACTGTGTCTGCAATGACTCACGAAGATGAAATAGAACTTGGTAGGCCTGCTTTTTGTGGACCTAAGTATGCAACACAAATTGTGTCAAAAAACTAGAAAAGCAGGAAATCGAGCAAAAAAAAACTGGCTTAGGCCCCTTCTACAATCGTGAGTGTGATGCGATGAACTTGCATCACACTCGCAACGCATGCTGCCCGGATCGCACGGCCTGAACGCTGCAAACCGGAACGGAACTCATTGGGGCAAATTTACTTACCCGGTCCCGTCGCGATCCCCTGGTGCGTTGTCTGACGTGGATTCGGGTCCGGCGCGATTCCCTAACATCGTGCGTCCGAGTTCCTTCCTGTGTTGCTGCTGCGCCGAGGTCCGCTGGAGTTCTCCTGCTTCTTCCTGGTGCATGTGAGTGCTTGATTTTGTGACACATTTCCTTTTTTAAATTCTGCGGGTTTGTCCGAATCCGTCGGGTTGTCCGACAGCCCACCCCCCTGTCACAAGCAACCCAGCGCCACAATCTGATGGCATGCACTAAAATCCCGGGGCAATTTGGTGCGAAAATATTCTAGATACTCAACGAAAGTGTGGCGTTCGGACCCTTAGTAAATAAGCTCCAGTATGTAATTTCAGTTCTGGTTTGCAGCGTTCAGGCCGTGCGATCCAAGCAGCATGCGTTGTGAGTTTATTGCATCACACTTGCGAGTGTAGAAGTGATGTGTTGGAAAAGAAGCTAATTTGTGGTACCGAAACATTATAAATAAGGCAGGCATGCTACAGCAGCAGAAAAAAGTTGGCTGCCAAAAACTATAATAAATAATGAAACCGCAATGTTACCTGAACATATGAACGCAAGAGGAAACTTTGCGTTGTGTTTGAACACGGTCTTAGAGGACCCTGGCTTGGAGATAGTGACCTCGTAGTTTCAGCTTATGCCCCGGCTCAGGTGATCCCCAACAATGGTGTATATTATGGCTGATGCAACAGGCAGCAGGATGAAACCAGTTGCCAACCCAATAAAGACAAGACATAATTGCAGCAATTTTGAGACGTTTTATCTGATTTTGAACAATTAAATTCATACAATGTTCTACTAAGTTAGAATTTATCAAGCACAGCCATCTGGCCTCCTCGTTCTGATGAGATCCTGCGTGCGGCGCCGCGTCGCTGTTGTCTAATGACGATCTTCATATTCCTAATATAATGAGCCTTTTGAAGGGAAAAGTAGTTAAGTGAAAATGTCCAATTCACATTGGTAAATATTTACTGGGGATTTTTATGATGACTATGTCAGAACCCATAGAGATGGAGATGGTTGGGGGGTCCAGCAGAGGGTCTGTGTGAAGCTGCCTGTGGACATCACTTCCCAATAAGTAGGTAACTATCCCAAGTGGAACAACTTAAAAGTCCCTGCAGTAGATTAGCAGCCGTGCCTCTTATTCACCTGCGGAGAGGTCTCGTCACTAATCTGGACATCAAGGCTTTGATGTGGAAACCTTTTAGGCAACAGTTTAACCTCCTCGGCTGCGGTCTGAAAACAAGAGGAATCAATCAGGGTATTAACCAGGGAATTATTTGACGCCATCAATGGAAACTCTTAAGATGTGTCTTTCCAGCAGGTTTCTCCATAAGCCAACGACTTCAGATGAAGAGGTGTGACTTTGTAAGTCTGGACTTGTGCTCACTCATATTATTTCAAGTGCGGGGAAAGAAAAAAAAAAAAAAATAGAGAGAAACTATTAAAATCGCAGTCCTGCCATTCCCTTTCAGCGAGATAATTAGCTGCTCTTTGATGTTGGAAATAAAAAGGGGGTTTCATTGCTGCAGGAGCCGTCAGCGAAGGACGCATGTCACTGCTAGGACGCTGCATTCAGATGCATCACTACCCCCAGCCTCCGTCTATTCTCTAGAAATTGTTCCGTTACTGATATTTAAAAAAGGTTAATTCCAGTTCATTAAAGGTGAATTCCACCATTAGCTCTGACATGGAGATTCCCAGGATGCACAGGCTGGAGGGGCTTCAAAAAGTACCCAGTCTCCCCAAGGGTTAGCCACAAATTTCTGTCATGAGGAATCTTCAGTACCCGACTACTCAAAATAATTATCAGTACTTCATGCAAGTGCAAAGCTTCTGCCATCACTATCGCCTCTGTATAATCATTGTGGGGTCAGTGGAGAAGATTGTCCTGGGATTTAGTGGATATTCTCGTTGGGATATTCTCGTTGGGATTATTTTGCTCTGCCCACAAACCACAGACCCGTTCTCCAATTGTGCGGACAGTGTGAAATGAGTATTTTCAACGTTACTGATCCATATGTCCACAAAAATGGTCCTCGTATCGCATGTTTTGCAGATTCGTGAAAAAAACGGAAGTCAGGCAATTACTGTCAGTAGCTTGTCCCAATTCCGTGGAGTATCATATAATTCTGTTACGTAGCAACTGATCCGCAAATACGGATGGCAAACAAATGACACCTGTGCTGCATCTGTATTTTTTTACGATTGCATAGACTTCTATGGGAGGCAGAGCTTCAAACCTGACCAAGAATAGGACCTGCTCTGAGGACCTGAAGTAGGCATTCAGGGCTGAGAAACCTCAGCTGTGTGTATGAACCCATATCCAAGTACTTGGAGATGTGAGCTAGCTGCAAAAACTATGGCTAGCACACATGTGAAAAATATGTTTCAAAACCTAACTCGCATTCCCATTTAGTTGTGGCGGCTCATGCACATGCCTGAGGATTCCATCACCCGACATGAGCCAAATGACTCAGGCTGTCTATTAATTGTCATCAGTGTGACAATGGAGCACACATGCCAATGACAAACGTGACAAACGGGCCACAAACAACAGTCCGTGGGCCCAATGTTTCTGGCCTGAGAAACCTAATCCAAAGTTACATCCTGTATTATACTCCAGAGACGCACTCACTTGTCTGCTGCTGTGCAGTACCACGTGTAACATACATGACATTACTTATCCTGTACTGATCCTGAGTTACATCCTGTATTATACTCCAGAGACGCACTCACTTGTCTGCTGCTGGTGCAGTCACTGTGTACATACATGACATTACTTATCCTGTACTGATCCCGAGTTACATCCGTATTATACCCCCAAAGCTGCACTCACTATCTGCTGCTGGTGCAGTCCTTGTGTACTACATGACATTACTTATTCCTGTACTGATCCTGAGTTTATCCTGTTTTATACTCCATAGCTGCACTCACTGTTCTGCTGCTGGTGCAGTCACTGTGTACTACATGACATTACTTATCCTGTACTGATCCTGAGTTCCCTCGTATTATACTCCGAGCTGCACTCAACTAGTCCTGCTGCTGGTGCAGTCACTGTGTACATACATGACATTACTTATCCTGTACTGATCCTGAGTTTACATCCTGTATTATACCCCAAGCTCACTCATTATTCTGCTGGTGGTGCAGTCACTGTGTACATACATGACATTACTTATCCTGTACTGATCCTGAGTTACATCCTGTATTATACTCCAGAGCTGCACTCACTATTGGTGCAGTCACTGTACAGTAAGACAATTGGAAATCACACAGATGCTATACAGGTGATTTCCCATTATTCAGGGTCTGGACAATCCAGGCAACATAATGAATATAAGCGTTGAAATCCAGGACATACATCCTGCTTCCTGGAACAGCCCCCCAAATCTAGCATTGTGCTGCTGAATTCAGGACAATTGGGAGATATGTCAATATATCCAAACATTTGTTAACTGTCTAGGATTCCTATGCCCAAATCCCTGCGGCTCGTGACTCCTTCATTGTAATTATTCATAAAATGAATATCAAACCTCGTCCCTTTGGTGCTGTTAAGTTCACAAACCTTTCCACATTGTTGATAACCGGGGACAAAGACACTAATGCGATTGGTAAAAACTCATCAATCAGGGAGTCAAAAGCCCAAAGAATTCCCATAAATGTAATCCGATAAAATGAACAGTAATCCATCCTCCTTTCAAGAGGTATCAAAGGGAAAGAGGATTCTTATTTAACGGGGCAGCGCCAATCCTTCACTGCTCATCGACGGCTCAAAACAAACATCAGACGCATTAGGGCCGAGGAGAAGAGGACACCAGATACTCTTCTTCACTCAGTCCTTACCTCGTAAACCTCATCAATATTACAGGACAAGGACGCTTCACAGGATCTTAATCAAAGTCCCCAGGCAGCGCGATTGATGAAAACCTTCACCCTGACCCTCCCTCCTACCTGGTACAGGTATGAACATGAAACCCGGGTGATACCCGCAGCACACCTTACTTACAAAGAGTCAGAGATTTAAATTGCATTCACTTATTGCTGAATCCAAAGTGTTACAATCTAAAGGATGTATCCTAAAGTATGATATACATATAATCAGTAGATGAGGTCATGGAAACATCACTAAGAATACAGCCGATCACTCACTAGAAAGCAGCGGTGCCATCACTGAGAATACAGCCTATCCATCACTAGAGAGCAGCGGTGCCATCACTGAGAATACAGCCTATCCATCACTAGAGAGCAGCGGTGCCATCACTGAGAATACAGCCTATCCATCACTAGAGAAAAGCGGTGCCATCACTGAGAATACAGCCTATCGATCACTAGAGAGCAGCGGTGCCATCACTGAGAATACAGACTATCTATCACTAGAGATCAGCTGTATTCTACACTGAGAATACAGCCTATCCATCACTAGAGAGCAGCGCTGCCATCACTGAGAATACAGCCTACCCATCACTATAGATCAGCGGTGCCATCACTGAGAATACAGCCTACCCATCACTATAGATCAGCGGTGCCATCACTGAGAATACAGCCTATCCATCACTAGAGAGCATCGGCACCATCACTGAGAATACAGCCTATCCATCACTAGAGAGCAGCAGTGCCATCATTGAGAATACAGCCTATCCATCACTAGAGAGCAGCAGTGACATCACTGAGAATACAGCCTATCCATCACTAGAGAGCATCGGTACCATCACTGAGAATACAACAGCTATCCATCCCTAGAGAGCATCGTAACCATCACTGAGATACCGCCTACCCATCACTGAGACTCAGCCATCCTAAGGATTAAACCATCACTGAGAATACAGCCTATCCATCACTAGAGAGCATCGTACCATCACTATAATACAGCCTATCCTCACACAATCCCTATGATATCATACTAGAGTGCCATCACGGATAATACGACCTATCCATCACTAGAAGAAGCCATCAGTGCCATCACTTGAAAATACAGCCTATCCATCACTAGAGAGCAGCAGGTGGCCATCACTGAAATAACAGCCTATCCATCACTAGAGAGCAGCAGTGCCATCACTGATGAATACAGCATATCCATCACTAGAGAGCAGCGGTGTCATCACTGAGAATACCAGCCTATCCATCACTAGCATGGCAGTCAGCATGCTATCACTGAGAAGACATAAGACCCCATCCATCACTAAGAGTCAGCGGTGTACATCACTAGAAATACAGCCTATCCATCATAAGAGAGCAGCGGTGTCATCACTGAGAATACCGCCTATCCATCACTAGAGATAAGCAGCAGAGTGCCATCACTGAGAATACCTAATATCCATCCACTAGAGAGCATCGGTGCCTATCACTGAGAGATCATCCTATTCCATCCACTAGAGAGCAGCGGTGCATCACTGAGATACAGCATCCTCTCAGCACACTAGAAGCAGCGTGGGGGCCATCACTGAGAATACATGCCTATCCATCACTAAGAGAGCAGCGGTGCCATCACTGAAATACAGCCTATCCATCACATTAGAGCAGCGGTGCCATCACTGAAAATACAGCCTATCCATCACTAGAGAGCAGCGTGCCCATCACTTAGAATTACAGCCTATCCATCACTAAGAGCAGCGTGCCATCACTGATAATACAGCCTATCCATCACTAGGAGAGCAGTGCCATCACTGAGAATACAGCCTATCCCTCACTATAGAGCAGCGTGCCATCACTGGAATACAGCCTATCCATCACTAGAGAGCATGGCCGTGTCATCACTGAGAATACAGCCTATCCATCACTAAGAGCAAGCGTGCCATCACTGAGAATACAGCCTATCCATCACTAGAGAGCACGGTTGCCCATCACTGAGAATACTAGCCTATCCATCACTAGAGAGCACGTGTGCCATCACTGAGAATACAGCCTATCCATCACTAGAGACAGCGCGTGCCATCACTGAGAAAACATGCCTATCCATCACTAGAGAGCACGGGCCATCACTGAGATATAGCCCTATCCTCACTAGAGAGCAGCAGTGCTCACTGAGAATACAGCCTATCCATCACTAGAGAGGCACAGTGCATCACTGAGAAACAGCCTATCCATCACTAAGAGCAGCATTGCCATCACTGAGAATACAGCCTATCCATCATAGACAGCGTGTCATCATGAGATACAATCCTATCCATCTAGAGATCAAGTGGTGCCATCACTGAGAATACAAGCCTATCCACGACTAGAGAGCAGCTTGACTTCACTGAGAATACAGCCTATCCATCAACTAGAGAGCACAGTGTCATCACTGAGAATACAGCCTATCCATCACTAGAGAGCAGGGGTGCCATCACTAGGATACCGTCTATCCATCATTAGAGAGCACGGTGCCATCACTGAGAATACAGCTATCCATCCCTAGAGAGCAGCGGTCCCATCACTGAGAATACAGCCTATCCATCACTAGAGAGCAGCGGTGCCATCACGAGATACAAGCCTATCCCATCACTAGGGAGCAGCGTTCATCACTGAAAACCGCCTATCCATCACTAGAGAGCATGCAGTGCCATCACTGAGAATACAGCCTATCCATCACTAGAGGAGCATCGGTGCCATCACTGAGAAACAGCCTATCCATCACTAGAGAGCAGCGTGCCATCACTGAGATACAGCCTATCCATCACTAGAGAGCACGGTGCCATCACTGAAATCACTATCCATCACTGGGAGCAGCAGTGCCATCACTGAAATACAGCCTATTCCATCACTAGAGAGCAGCGGTGCCATCACTGAGAATCAGCCTATTCCATCACTAGAGAGCACGTGGGCCATCACTGAAATACAGCCTATCCATCACTAGAGAGCAGCGCTGCCATCACTGAGAATACAGCCTATCCATCAATAGGATGCAGCGGGGTGCATCACTGAGATATAAGGCCTATCCATCACTAGAAGCACGGGTGCCATCCACTGAGAATACAGCCTATCCATCACTAGAGACAGCAGTGACATCCACTGAGAATACAGCCTATCCATCACTAGGAGAGCATCGATGCTATCACTGAGAATACAGCCTACTCCATCACTAAGAGCAGCAGTGTCATCAATGAGAATACGACGCTATCCATCACTAGAGAGTCAGTGGTGCCATCACTGAGAATACAGCCTATCCACACTAGAGAGCAGCAGTGCCTTCACTGAGAATACAGCCTATCCATCACTAGAGAGCATTGTCATCACTGAAAACAGCCTATCACACTAGAGAGCATGGTGCCATCACTGAGGATACAGTCCTATCCACACTAGGAGCACGCGTGCCATCACTGAGAATACAGCCTATCCATCCTAGAGATCATCGGGCCATCACTGAGAATACAGCCTATCCATCACTAAGAGAGCACGTGCCATCACTGAGAATCACCCTACCATCACTAGGGAGCACGTGTCATTCTGAGAAACCGCCTATCCCATCACTTGGGAGAAGCATGCCACCACTGAGAATAACAGCCTATCCATCACTAGATGAGCAGCCGGGCCATCACTGAGAATACAGCCTATCCATCCTAGAGAGCACAGCGTGCCATCACTGAGATAAACAGCCTATCCATCACTAAGAGCAGCGCTGCCATCACTGAGAATTACAGCCTATCCTCACTAAGAGAGCACGCGTGCCATCACTGAGAATACAGCCCCTATCCATCACTAGGAGCTGCAGTGCCATCACTGAGAATACGCCTAATCCATCACTAGAGATCAGCGTGCCATCACGGAGAATACACCTATCCATCACTAGAGAGCAGCATGTCATCACTGAGAATACAGCCTATCCATCACTAGAGCAGTGCGTGCCATCACTGAGAATACAGCCTATCCATCACTAGAGAGCACGGTGCCATCACTGAGAACTACAGCCTATCCATCACTGAGAGCAGCGTGGCACATCACTGGAATCAGCTTATTCCACTAATTACTAGAGAAGCAGACGGGTGCCATCACTGAGAATATAGCCTATCCATCACTAGAGAGCAGGTGCCATCACTGAGAACAACGCCTAATCCATCACTAGAAGCAGCAGTGCCATCACTGAAATACAGCCTATCCATCACTAGAGAGCAGCGAGTGCCATCATCTGAGAATACAGCCCCTATCCATCACTAGAGAGCACAGTGTCCATCACTGAGAATACAGCCTATCCATCACTAGAGATGCATGCTGCCATCACTGAGAATACAGTCCTATCCATCACTAAGAGGCAGCAGTGCCTCCACTGAAATACAGCCTATCCAGCCTAGAGAGCCGGCTGCCATCACCTGGAATTCAGCCTAATCCATTCACTAAGAGCGGCGGTGCCATCACTGAGAATAAGCTATCCATCCTAGAAAGACAGGCGGTGCCATCACTGACAATACAAGCCTATCCACTATAGAGCAGCGGTGCCATCACTTAGAATACAGCCTATCCATCACTAGAGAGCACGGTGACTCATGAGAATACAGACTATAATCCATCACTAGAGAGGCACGGGTCCATCACTGAAATACAGCCTATCCATCACTAGAAGACAGTGGTGCCATCCACTGAGAATACAGCCTATCCATCACTAGATCAGCGGTGCCATCACTGAAAATACAGCCTATTCCATCACAGAGAGCAATGCCATCACGAATGCAGCCCTATCCATCACTAGAGAGCAACGGCCATCACTGAGAATACTCCCTATCCTCGCTAGAGAGCATCGGTGTGCATCACTAGAATACAGCCTATCCCATCACTAGGAGCAGCAGTGTCATCACTGAATAACAGCCTATCCCACACTAGAGAGCAGTGGTGCCATCACTGAGAAACATCCTATCCATCACTAGAGAGCAGCGGTGCCATCACTGAGAATACAGCCTATCCATCCTATGAGATCAACGTTGCCATCCACTGAGAATACACCTATCCATCACTAGAGAGCAGCAGTGCCATCACTGAGAAGACAGACCTATCCATCACTAGAGAGCAGCGGTGTCATCACTGAGAAAACAGCCTATCCATCACTAGGAGGAGAAGCATTGCCAATGCACTGAGAATCCACAGCCTATCCATCACTAGAGAGCAGCGGTGGCCATCAAGCTGAGAATCAGCCCTATCCATCCTACTAAGAGCAACGCGTGCCATCACTGAGAATACAGCCTATCCATCACTAGAGACAGCGGTGTCCATCACTGAGAATCACCAGCCTATCCATCCTAGAAGAGCGCGGTGCCATCACTGAGAATACAGCCTATCCATCACGAGGGAGCAGCAGTGCCATACTGAGAATACAAGCCCCTATCC
The DNA here is from genome assembly GCA_019512145.1 of Engystomops pustulosus. Taxonomy (NCBI): domain Eukaryota; kingdom Metazoa; phylum Chordata; class Amphibia; order Anura; family Leptodactylidae; genus Engystomops; species Engystomops pustulosus. Next base: position 3,088 of record WNYA01001915.1, on the reverse strand, counting down.
ATCACTAGAGAGCAGCGTGCCTCAACTGAGAATACGCCTATTATCCATCACTAGAGAGCAGCAGTGGTCATCACTGAGAATACAGGCCTATCCATCACTAGAGAGGCATGCTGCCATCACTGAGAATACAGCCTATCCATCACTAGAGAGCATCGGTGCCATCACTTGAGAATCCATAGCCTGATCCATCACTAGAGAGAGCTACGCGTGCCATCACTGAGCAAGTACCCTCCTATCCATCACAGGGAGCACAGTAGTCCATCATGAGAATACAGCCTATCCATCACCAAGAGTCAAGGCAGTGCATCACTGAGATTGCAGCCTATCCATACAGATAGCAGCGGACCATCACTGAGAATACAAGCCTATCCATCACTAGAGAGCAGCGGTGCCATCCCATGAGAATCACGCCTATCCAGCCATCACTAGGGAGCATCAGTGCAGTGCCTCACTGATATACAAGCCTATCCCATCACTATGAGAGCAGCAGTCGTCATCACTGAGAATACAGCCTATCCATCACTAGAGAGCATGGTGCCATCACTGAGAATACAGCCTATCCATCACTAGAGAGTCAGCGGTGCCATCACTGAGATACAGCCCTAATCCCTCACTAGAGAGCAGGTGCCATCACTGAGAATACCGTCCTATCCATCACTAGGAGAGCATCGTGGCCCATCATGAAATACAGCCTATCCATCACCAAGAGCAGCAGTGCCATCACTGAGATTGCACCTATCCATCACTAAGAGAGCAGCGGTGCCATCACTGAGAATACAGCCTATCCATCCACTAGAGAGCAGCGTGCCTCACTGAGAATACCCGCTATCCATCACTAGGAGCAGCAGTGCCATCACTGAGAATACAAGCCTATCCATCACCAGAGAGCAGCAGTGGCCATCACTGAGATTCTAGCCCTATCCATCACTAGAGAGCAGCGGTGCCATCCAATGGATCAACAGAGTATCCACACTAAGATGCAGCGTGTCATCACTGAGAAATACAGCCTATCCATCACTAGGAGCAGCAGTGCCATACTGAAATACAGCCTATCCATCCTAGAGAGCAGCGGTGCATCACTGAGAATACAGCCTATCCATCACTAGAGATGCAGCAATGTCCATCACTGAGAAACAGCCTATCCATCACTAGAGAGCAGCAGTGTCATCATGAGAATACAGCCTATCCATCACTAAGATCAGTGGTGCCATCACTGAAATACAGCCTATCCACGACTAGAGGCAGCAGTTCCTTCACCTGAGAATACAAGCCTATCCATCACTAGAGAGCAGCGCTGCCATCACTGAGAATACAGCCTATCCTCACTAGAGATCAAGCGGGTCCATTCCTGAGAAATAGCAGCCGATCCATACTAGAGAGTAAGCGGTGCACATCTCACTTGAGGATATCCAGTTCTATCCATCACTAGAGAGCAGCGGTGCATCACCTAGAATCAGCCTCCATCACTAGAGAGCAGCGTGTCATCACTAAGATACACCTTCCTCTTTGCACTGAGAGCAGCGGTGCCATCACTGAGATAACAGACTATCCATCCTCAGAGAGCACGTGCCATCACTGACAATACAAGCCTATCCATCACTAGGAGCAGGAGCAGCTGGTGCCATCAACGTTAGAATACAGCCTATCCATCACTAGAGAGCAGGTGACAACCACTGAGAATTCAGACTAATCCTCACTAGAGAGCGAAAGCGGTGCCCATCCTGACAATACCAAGCCTATCCATCACTAGAGATGCAGTGTGCCCATCACTGAGAAATACACACGCCTGTGTCCATCACTAGAGAGCAGCGGTGCCACATCACTGAAAATACCCTATCCATTACCAGAGAGCAGCGGCCACACTGAATTGGCGCCTATCCATCCATAGAAGAGCAACGTGCGCATCACTGAGAATACAGCCATCCATCACATAGAGAGCAGCGTTGTCATATCACTGAGAATACCGATCCCTTATCCATCACCTAGGGAGCAGCAGTGCCATCACCTGAGAATACAAGCTTATCCTCACTACAGCAGCGGTGCCACACTGAGAGTATACAGCCTATCTATCACTAGAGAGTAGCGGTGGCATCACTGAGAATACAGCCTACATTCACTAGAGGCAGCAGTGCCAATCACTGAGAATACAGCCTATCCATCCCGTAGAGGCAGCAGTGCCATCACTGGATACAGCCTTCTAACCATCACTATAGAGCAGCGCTGCATCACTGAGAATGCAGCCTATCCTCAACTAGAGATGCACGGTGGTCCATTCACTGAGAATGACAGCCTATCCATCACTAAGGAGCAACCGTGCATCACTGAGATACAGCCTATCCATCACTAAGGAGCAGCGGTGACATACTGAGACAGCCTATCTTCACTAAGAGAGAGCGGTGCATCACTAAGGGTACCGCTATCCATCACTTTCGAGAGCCAGGTCGGTGCCATCACTGAAGATACCAGCCTATCCATCCACTATGAGAGCAGCGTGCACATACACTATCTACTAGAGAACGTGATAATCCAGCCTATCCTCACTAGAGTAGCAGCGGTGCCATCACGAGAACAGCCTAGCTCCCATCACTAAGAGCAGCGCGTGCCATCACCTGAGAATACCCTGCATCCATCACAGAAGCACGCGGTGCCATCACTTGAGAATCCTATTTCGCAGCTGGTCCATCACTATAGTCCTACACTAGAGCAGCAGGTGCCATCCACTGAGCATACATCCGATCCTCACTAGGAGCAGCGTGCCATATTTAAGAATACAGCCTACCCTCACTATAGAGAGCATGCGTGACATCACTGAGAATACGCTAATCTATCCTAGAGAGCAGCGGTTGCCATCACTACGGGATACAGCCTATCCATTTATGAGAGCAGCGGTCACACACTATGAGAATCAGCATTATCCATCACTAGAGAGTCAGCGTGCCATCACTGAGAAAACAGCCTATCCATCCTAAGAGAGCAGCGGTGACATCACTGTAGATACTACAAGCCTATCTATCACTAGAGAGCAGCGGTGCCCATCACTGAAATAAACAGCCTACCATCACTAGAGACATCGGTGACAATCACTTAA
>WNYA01001914.1:41773-54836 GCA_019512145.1 Engystomops pustulosus | reverse complement strand
GATTTTATTTGATGTTTTGTTTGTTACTGCTGTTTTTGCTGGAATAAATGCACAGTTTCAACTTTAATCCTGCTGTCTGAGAGAGCTTTGTCATTGCCGACCCCCACATTTGAGCTGAACCCCTACTATATATATATATTTATATTTTATTGAGGGTGTCTGGGGAGTTTTTATTTCAATAAAATACATTTTTTTTTATTATGAGTGGGAATTCTTAGTAATGGTGCTGTTTTAAAGACGGGCTTATTACTAAGGCTTTGTGTTAGCCGCTGGAAAGGCTATCGCCAACCCCCTCATCCATTAACACGGTACCCACCACCACCAGGGGTGTTGGGAAGAGCCAGGTACAATCCAGTACCTAACCATCCAGTGATGGTTGGGTGCTGGGGAAGCCACAGGCTGGTATTATTGGAAAAGTCCCAAAACAGTGATCTCTTCTACCACAGTAGTGGTGGTGGGTACCGGGATAATGGATAAGGAGCTTTCTGACAGCATTTCCAGCGGCTAACTCAAAGCTCCGGCCTTAGTAATTGGCTCTGTCAATTAGACAGCACTATTACCAAGAGGGAATTCCAAGTCATAATAAAAAAGAACACCATTTAAAAACAAAATTTCTTTTGAAAAAAAAAACTATTTTATTTAAAAATATAAGTCCACCGGTCATCGTCGTAGTCCACTGCCTACTCGAATCTGATAGATAAAAGTAAAAAAGTTATTCATATATGTATACACAATCAGGCACATTTACTTACCCGTCCTGACGCTTTCCCTGAAAGTGCATTGTCTGACTGGAATGCACTCTGACGATCGTGCTCTATCGATATCAAGCATTTGGCGCTTCCCCGCTCAGGTCCGCCGGAGTTCACCTTCTTCTTCATGGTGCATGTAAGTGCTTGATCTTGCGACACAAAGTGAAAGTTAAATCCCACGCTCAGTCCAAATCAGTTGGATCGTCCGATGACGGGCCCCCTAATTGTGTCGCTGCGCCAAAATCCAATCATGTGAACCACAATCCCCTGTTAAATACCGGTCACAACCGTGAAAAACCTGAAAACATTGGAGCATCCAACGAAAGTGCGGCGGCGGACCCTTAGTAAATAAGCCCCAATATGATTTAAGTGTATGTCCCCCAACAATAACCCCCAACACCACATACATAATGCAAATCTGCCCACCGTGTTATATATTTATATATAGACACACACACTCACCCTTCGGAGACGGAAGACATATGTGTTCAATTATACACTATACTTCAGTGTGTAGAACGTATGTGATATTCCATCTGACTCCTACAGCAAAGTGAATATATACACTATGCTGTCGGTAGGAGAAGTATAATTTATATTGTGAAATATCATCTCCCGGTATAGTTTGCACATGAATATACTCTATGATGTATTTGGGAAAATATACTATTTTGCAGAGGGGGGGATGGTATTTGACAATATATACATTATGCTACAGGTGAAAGGGTATAGAAAAAATACTCCACACTGGTGGTTGTATGTAGATGAATACGCTGGGCTGTTGGCGGCTATTTGTAGATGGGGTTGGCGGCTGTATGTAGATATACTACTGGGGAGTTGGCGGATGTATGTAGATGTATTACTGAGGGTGATGCGGCTCTATGTAGATGTATTACTTGTCAGGATTCAGGAACAGTGGATTCTCCGGACCACCGCGGGTGGTGGTACTAGCCAACACCTGGGACCGGAGTCTAAGTGGCACCTGGTCTTCACCAGAGCCTGCCGCTCTGACTTGCTGTGGCAGGGTACCACCAGGTACATTCCACAGGTTTGACTAGGTCGAGGTTCCTTAACAGGAGACAGTCTCGTGGTCAGGTCCAGGCGGCAGAGATGCAAGGTCAAGTTCAAATCCGGGTCAGCAATGGGAGGTCCAGGCAGAAGGTAACGGGAGGACAGGCACACGGGACACAGCAACACGGAGGGACTCTGGTAACACAGGAACGCAGAAATATTGCAGGGGAGCTTTCACAATGGAGTAAACACACAAAGATCCGGCAGGGAATGATGGGAGCCGCCGGATTAAATGCGGAACAGGAAGTTGCCAGCGCCAATCACCTGTGGGCTGGTCCTTTAAATCTAGAAGTACTCCCATGCGTGCGCTTTAGGGAGCAGGTCCATGTGCGGGGCCTAGTCCGGAGGGGAGCGGGAACCAGGAGAGGTAAGACAACGGGAGCAGGGCCAGCGCCGATGTGTGCCCGTAACAGTAACCCCCTTTGGCCTCCCCCTCTTCTTCTTGGTTCCAAGAAACCTCTGGAGGAGAGTCCTATCAAAAATATCGGGGCAGATTTACTTACCCGGTCCATTCGCGATCCAGCGGCGCGTTCTGTGTGGAGGATTCAGGTCTTCCAGCGATTCACTAAGGCAGTTCCTCCGACGTCCACCAGGTGTCGCATTGGAACGCACTGAACTTCACCAAGCCGGGCCGAGTGCAGGTAAGCGCGTGTCCAGCGACACCCCCCCCCCTTTTTTTTTTTTTTTACATGCGACGGTTTCTCCAAATCCGTCGGGTTTTCGTTCGGCCACGGCCTCCGATTTCCGTTGCGCGCACGCTGGTGCCAATGCGGCACAATCCGATCGCGTGGACCAAAAACCCGGGGTAATTCAGGCAAAATCGTCGCAAAACCGAAAAATTCGGGTAACCCGCCGTAAATGACCCCCATTCTCTTCAGGCTCCCAGGAGCTCGACGTTTCTTATCAGCCTGGGTCTTGGTTTGGTCTGTAGCTCGTAGAAGGGACAGGCGGGTCTGGTCCCAAATAGACTTGAGGTCCTGCACCAGATCCTCTACTGCAGGAACATCAGAGGGAGTAGACAGTGAAAGAGGAGGGTGAAGAATATGTCCATAGACCAGAAAGAATGGAGCTGAACCAGTAGATCCCAAGTCCAGGGAATTGTAGGAGAACTGAGCCCAAGGTATAAGGTTAGCCCACTTGTCTTGATGGGCTGAGACGAAGTGGAGCAGGTAGCAGCTCAAGGTCTAGTTCACCCTCTCTACTTGACCATTCGACTGAGGGTGGTAGGCAGAAGAAAAGTCATGGATGACCTGCAGTTGGTTACACAAGGAACGCCAGAATTTGGACACAAACTCCTCGATCAGACACAATGTGTAGCGGAAGACCATGCAGCCGGAAGATATGTTTGAAGAACAAACTGGCAAGCCATGGGGAAGGCGGAAGACCTGGAATGGGAACAAAATGGGACATTTTGGAAAATCAGTCCGTCACCACGCCAAGATGACAGTACTGGCACGAGGACACGGGCAGATCTGGCAAATATGAATCAGCAGTCAAGCGGGAGAACGATCAATAACCACCGGGCTTGCCTGGGATTCATGTGCTGGGCTATGCTGTGCAAGTTCTTGTGGTCAGTGTACACAGAAATGGATGTGAGCTCCTTCCAGAAAATGCCGCCATTTTTCTAGAGCAAGTTTGATCGCCAACAGTTCTCTGTCTCCAATTGAATAATTCCTCTCACTGAGAACAGGTCTTGGAAAGAAGCTGCACTTGAAAGTTGGCCCTTTGGCCTTTCTGGGTGAAGCACACGCTCCAGCTCCTACGGAGATGCATCAACTTCAAGAAGAAAGGGTTTGTTCATATCTGGCCTAGTGTGCGCAAGAGCTATGGCAAAAGTGAACTTCAACTTGGAGAAGGCCATTTCAGCAGCCGGAGACCAGGCACCCTTCTTGGTGAGCGCCACGATTGGAGACACCAGCGTGGAGAAATGCGGAATAAACTGTCGGTAATAGTTTGCAAACCCCAGGAATCTCTGTATGGCTCGTAGGCCCTCTGGGCGTGGCCACTGAAGAACTGAAGACGGTTTCGCTGAGTCCATCTGGAGTACTCTGTCGGAAATTATGTAACCGAGGAACGGAAGGCTGTGCAGGAAGGGGCGGACTGGCCATTAGACCCACCGGCAGAAATCCGCCGCGCGGGCCGGCATCTCTTCCAGCTAGATTTGAAGGCCCCGAGCAGGGTCAGGTGTCAGGTTGGGTGATGTCACCTACTCTCTGACTGGGTTGATGGTCACCTACTCTCTGACTGGATCTGGTGTCATTACAGGTATATTACCGACTAATGAACCGTTGATTATATTATGGGTTATATCAACCCATTTACACCCAGTAACGTCACAGCTGCCAGTAGGGTTCCATCGTGTGCCCCCTCTCTCTGATTAACCACTTAGTTGCTGTGGGAGTTTTTTTTTACTGTGACTAAAGATGAGCGGACCCAAATTTCCCGTTTGAGTTTCGGTAGCGCCTTGCACAACCCAAACATTTTGCCAGATTAGATGCCCAACAGCCAATCCGGCAAATGAACGCCCCTAGCTACGGGGCATGGCTGTGATTGGCCAAGGAAACACCCCTGACCAAACAAAACCATGGCTAGTTGCTATGGGCATCAGAGCGTGGGGTGCACCCAAACCCGAATAGGAAGTTGGGATCTGCTCATCTCTACGTGTGATACCTAAAGGGTCACACTACCAGAGTCACAGGCGGTTGAACACGGTGGGTCGGTCATCTCTTCCCTGGTGATAATTTTTCCCTTTTTAGATGTCATTGACCCTTGGAAAACCTCCACGTGGCCTGCAGTATTTTGGAACGCTAGTTATGATGTTGTTTGACCTTGACACAGAAGTGGTTATTATATTATCACTCTTTTTTATGCTGTTTCTGTACTTCTCTATATCAGCAACTAATAAACCTTGAGCCCCAGACCTGTGAGATAACAGAATAGACTAATTTCCCTTCCTGATTGATAAGACTAGGAAGCTTAGACTCTCACTGTCTGACTCCCTTAAAGGTGAGATTTCTCTTTATCAAGTAACCTATACAACTTAAAGGGAACCTGTCAGCAGGTTTTAACCCACTAAACCACCAGTCCTCTCCAGTAGAGGATAAAATGTCATTTCTAGAATTCCTTCTTTTACGTGAAATCTCACCTGTTTACCTATAAAAAAAATCTTCCCAAAAGTCAGGCAAATGTGACTCTCCTCACCTCATTTTCACATGGGATGAGACAAGTCCAGTGGTTACAGGGGTCGGGTCACTTCAGATGCCCCTATCTTTGGTTCTACAGCGCCTAGAACAAATCATACTAAAGATAAGAATCTCATCTTCCAGATGACATCAGGATTACCATTCTGTAAGCTGGAGAACTGGAGATATAGTTAGATAAGAAATAGGTGGGAACTGGATGTTTATCAGCAACTCGCATTTCCATTCATGTCCTTAGCTGCCTGTATCTCCGGTTCTGTAACTCACCGTGCCATAAGCCTGAGGCCATCTGAAAGATGAGATCCTTATCTTTAATATGACACCAATAGGTGCTATGGAACAGAAGGCAGGGGCTTCTGAAGTGACACTTAAACCTGCAACCACTAAACTTGACTTTCCTCATGTGGAAATGAGGGGAGAAGAGTCTTTGGGGAAGATTTTTTTTTTATAGTATTCAATATATCCAAAGAAATCTCTAACTAAACTCAACCAATACTCAACTATAATCGCGGTAAAACCAATTAAAACTTAACTTTTACTAAATATGTCTACAAGATAAAATAAAAAAGGCATAACCGTCTCAGAAGTTTTGCCACTTATTGGTGACAATGCAGTATAGGCAGTCCCCAACTTACAGACGGACTTCTTTGCCCCTGTGACCTCTGGTGACCTCTCTGGATGTTACTATAGTCCCAGACTGCAATGATCAGCTGTAAGGTGTCTGGAATGAAGCTTTTATTGACAACCCTTGTTCCCACGAAGAACATAAAATTTTGAAAATCCAATTGTTACTGGGGAAAAAATGTTTTTTTTCTCGAGTTAAAATGATAAAATATACTAGTTCCGACTTACATTCAATTTTAAACGGTATAGGCAACTTTCAGTTTCACCCTTGACTTCCGCCACCCTATCCTTATATATAGATAGTCAACGATCAATGGAAGATGAGAAAAACCTTCATTAAGCAGCTGTGAGGCGTCAGTAATAGAAGTAATTGAAGCGTATATATCGAAAATTTTTAGTAAACTAGGCCTTAAAAGTGGGCTAAATCCAGCTCCTATTACCCCTTGTCTATGGTAACCTGATGTGTACAGCCTCGATGTTAGAAACGTGTATACGGATACAAATCTGAAGAAGCGTGACAATATACAAGGTATACAAACCTAGCACATGGTACAGCCACACAAAAAGAATTTTCACATTGGAATCTTATAAACAAATCTGTCCTAACAAACTCACATTTATAAAGACAGTAAAAAGCGGTAACACACATTTTGACAATCCTGATATTATTGTGTTGTTTTGTTGGTTTTTTTTTGTTAGTTTTTTTTTTGTTAGATTTTTTTCTGGTCCTTAATCAAGCAAATTGTTGCATTTGGAATGAATGGAACATATCTGGAAAAGGGGTGGGGAGTTAAAGGGGTTTAATTTCCCAGTGCGAGGGGAGAAGGGGGTGGGGGGGGGGGTCTCTTCAGCAAAATGCTGTCATCACAAACAGGAAAAGTACACAAACCTGTGACACAAACATGACTCTAAGTGATGTGAAACTCTGCCAAAAGTAACAAAAATCGAAGTGTGTCCAGAAGGCGTACAACAACGAACAGGAAGGAACACGTAGAAAATAAGAAATAAAAAAAAAAAATAAAACACAAAAAAAAGTCTCCGTTTAAGATTGGCACCAATAAACGCAAAATGTTTAAAAAAAAAAAAATTTTTTCAGTTTTTTTTAAGAATAAAAAAATGATAAATTAAAACTGACCCAAAAAATATTAGAGGTCGGCTCCGTTGTTTTTTTTCTTTTTTTTTTTTTTCTTTTAAATGGAGCCCAGGAAATTAAATTTACTCAGATTTTGATGACTGTTGACGAAGAAAAAAAAAAAAACCATGGGGCTGGAATGTACTTGCATGTACAATGCGCAGCTTCTGGATGGGCGTTTGGCAACCAATGAAATGGTAGAAGAAATTAAGGAACAGAGAGAGAGAAAGCCAGAGAGACCAAGACGTAGAGTCGTAGGAAAGAAGATGAAGAGCCATACAGAAAAGAGAGCAAGCAAGAGACAGAGTAAGAGAGAGCAAAGCTCTTCCTCCGAGAGTGCAAGCAAGAGAGAGAGAGAGAGAGAGAGAGAAAGAGAGAGCTGAATTCTTCTTCCTTACCGTGTCTTTGCAGGACCTACGTCTCTTGAAGCTGGAGGCCAGGGTTGAAGTGATGGACCTAAAAGAGGCTTTCTTTTTAGGGTCAGGTTCTGCTCTACCACTTTTTCTATCCTAAAATGAATATGTATAAGTAATTAGATAGCTAATGTGCCTCTACTTCTATATCTACCACTATACTGAATATAGTCCAAGGTGACGAGATGTTCTCCTGTCTCGTAAGACTCTTGTGTGGCCACTAAGGATGGAGTTCACCTAAGCTTTGGTTGGGAGGGACAAGTCTACAGAATGGTCACCAGTTACGTAGAAGATGGACTTGGCTAGATCCTCCAGTGGAGTCTAAGGTGGTGGTGGGGGGGTCTATGTATCTACATCTACTTAGCTACCGCCTCATAAATTAGGGAAAATCTTATACATATGTCTTAAGTTTCCACTGGTCCAGTTCCAGTGCCAGTTCTTGGAAAAACTTACGGTGACCATTGGCATCAATTCTAGTCTCCAGCTATTCTTCAGCTATTTGGGGGCGTGTGGGTGACTAGAGAAGGTTAGGCTCTTTAAAGCTGGAGGCAATGTCACAAGAAAGATAGAAGACGGCATTAGAAAGCAGCCATTGTATGAGATTTCTGTAAAAAATGTAGTCAAAAATTTTAATGGTGCATTGGCGCAAAGCGTTTTTTTTTTTTTTTTTTGTTTTTTGTTGTTGTCCAAAAGCAAAAATTAAAAAAAATAAAAATAAAATGAAAATTATAATTTCTAAAAAATAAAAAAAAAAATTAAAAAAGCCAAATAAAAGAAGAAGCAATTAGCTATTTTTTGACATTGCATAAGAAAAAAAAATGTTGTGAAATCATAAAAGGTGGGAGAGAAAAGAAAAAGATGAGGCTTGTTCTGTTATACCAAAGCTGAGTATAACAAAAATTTATTCCATAGGTGCCCTGGGGCACCGTTGATGGGATAAATTTTGGGATTTGTTGTTGTCCTTTTAGATGCATGCACAGATGGGGTTTAAGCGGGATGGATGGCATGGAATGACTATATTTTGCTCCATGTATTATCCCAAATCCAAATTTTTGCTTAAACAAATAGATTTTTTTCCACTTGCCTTCCTTCTAGTAACGTGACAGACTTTTGTTTTCTGTAGTTCCCACCTGTGGAAAGGTCTCAGATTGTAAAATTGTTTTCTCTCTTTTATTTTTTTTTTATATATATAGTTTTTTTTTCATTTTCACAGTCCCCACAGAGTGACATGCACGCGTAACATGTACCGAAGAAAAAAATTTCCCCTACGTTGACACAGGATGCAGGGGATTTCTAGAAGGTTGGCAAGTGAAAATTGTGGTGCTCGTGACAGTCTAGTGCCCCTGGCCGGCAGACTTCTCCCCGAGAGTGTTCCCGAGAGACCAGACACCAGAAATTAGCTCTTACCATCTGTAGCTGTCAGGCGGAAATTTTTGGGGTGCAACTGAGTTAAAAAAATCACAGCAATTTTCAGTATTAAGATGCAAAATGATTGTCTGTATAAACCTAATACATATGAATATATATGTATACACACACCTACTGTATGTACAAGGGTAATGTGTATATATATACCAAATATATTATCATATCTCTTAATATTTTTTGATGTTTTTTGTTTTACATAATTATACCCCAAGGTTCTGGTATCTTATCTTTTTTGCATGATTTACAAGAACCCGCACGTTCTCTGCCTTGTCTTATCTTGAAGTTATAACGACGTTTTAGAATCTAGGTCACTAATTACGGTAATTTACACTTTGATCTTATCGGAAGGTGCAATGCTCCTTAATAAAAAAAATGCCCTGGATAGATTATCACGGTACTTGACTTAGCAACTTTTTCTTTTTTGTTTTAGCCTTTATCTATGATCCTAATCCAAAATATTTCTATGTACGTACATATATATATAATATATTACAACCAAAAAAAATTCCAGATTTTTTATGTATCGACTCCTGGTCCATAGCGTAAGCAGCTCTAATCTATACGTTATACTATAAGTACACTCACTTAGCATAAAATAATGAAAACTAACACTCATCATTTTTGTCCCTGACATGCCTTAGACCCCATTCACTAGTTTTCAATTAAGAATATTGAAAAAAATGTCCTGCATTTAGATTTTTACATAGTAGTCTTCCTTTAATTCCCTCTTAGAACCGGTATTGCACTGCAGTTACGTGCACCCATCATATAATATGATCCAGGGGCTTACACTCCATTAACCCCTAAGAAATAGGCCTCTAGGAGTCTACAAAGTAGGCTGTCTCCTTCTGAAACTCTTCTCTGGTTTTCTATTGGGCCAGTCCGACCCTGCTCAGAACGTCCACCAACAATGGTGGTCGCACATACTCAGTAGCACAATCCCACAATTTTGTGTACCCAAGAGGTACGTGTTTACCACAGGCCAAGTAATTAATAGTTGGTGAAGTCGTAGTGACTTCTTACCAGCACTGGATAAAATTGGGTGAAAGCTTTCTCTTAAAAAAAAATAATCAGGGGGCACCATAAGAAGTATCTAATAGGCATATCTAGACACATGAGATTTTTGTAATAAATCCCATTGAATTCTTTTAATGTTTAATTTTTTTAACACAAAGAGAAAGAGTAAATTAGTTATCATAGATCACACCCCTTTAGAGGGAACCTGTCATCAGGGACCTCATTTTCACTATAGACAGGTTGCAGAAGCCCATTACAGCTTCAGTACAAATCTGCCTTTCTGCCTTTTCTAAGCATTTGCATTATTATATAATTGTGTGTTATAACTTATTCTTGCACCCTGATAAAATCATGGGGTAGTCACAGGGGCTGGACTTTGGTTTGGATACATTTCAAAAAACAACATGTAACTTGTCTGTGTTACTCACTCCTCAGAGCTTGGCCCCCACCTTTGTGCTCCCGTACAACTCCACCTCCTGCTCCTTCTCAGAGGTCACAGCCTGGTCAGCCTGACATCAGTGGGGGAGGGACAAGCTGTACAGGAGCACAAACATGGAGGCAGCCTGCAGCTCAGACAAGTCACATGTTGTTTTTTGAATTGCATACAACCCAAAGCCCAACCCCTAGGACTTCCCCAAGTATTTTGTCAGGGTGCAAGAGTAAGTTATATCACACAATTATATTGTAATGCAAATGCTTAGAAAAGGCAGAATTTGCACTGCAGGTGTCATGGGCTTTTACAATCTGTCTTTTGTGAAAATGAGGTCCCTGGTGACAGGTTCCCTTTAAGAACTTTTCTATCTATGTGTTCCCTCATGCACTGTGTTCCTCTTATAACGTCTCCTAAAAATCATTGTCTAGGTCTCCCAGGTCTGCAGGACCCCACAGAAAGAGCACATGCACCACAATATTTAGAATGAATTAATCTTGATTATGTTGATTGCAACTGCACTTTTAGTCTTTTTTTTATATTGTTTTATTTTTTTTTCACAAACCTGTAATTTTTTTTCTTTTATTTGTTCGTATGAACTTTTATAATAACCAGCATCTGTCTTTAGTAGATTAACATCAACATGACGACTAATTATGGCATATTATGCTACAGAACAGACATGGGTTCGTTTTCCATTTGTCACCAACATATGAGGGAAGGTTCGTGTTGACCCTGCGGAAATGGTCTGTCCGTCTTTGAAGAGCCACAATATCTTGGTGACTGAGACACATGGTTGTGTGATAGCCATGGGGGGGCGGGGGCTGTGTTTCATTGTGGCATATGGAGATCATATGGAACTATATGAGGTTGTATGGAACAGTAAAGAACCCATGTGGATGCTGTAGACCATCAGGAAAGTGCAGTCCAATATAACATCAATGAAATGGATTCACTTGGTCACGTTTCTCTGTTGCCCCGGCTGAAAGGGAAGGGTTAGTCTGACATCACAATCAACAGAATATGAATTCCTCTATACACACAGACACATATATATAGGCATATATATATATATATATATATAAATCCTGCTACAGAAACAACAACAAAAACTAAAACTGCAGCGGAAACTTCAGCAAAGAGAATTCAAAAATGTGGATATTTTTGACCTTCTAGTACAATCATATGACCTTGTATATGGTCATATAACATATACATTTACAAGAAGCCTGTATGGGTCTTAGTCTAGGGGATGCGGCTTATGTGGGTCTTATATGCACCCCCGGATGCAGTGCCGGAAGACGTGATTTTAGACGTTTCTCCATCTCCATCAAATCCAGACGGGCTCAGATTATTCTGAAAAATCCACATTTCCAGGTTTAGGTATGAAGGAAGAGATCCAGTAATGTAAGACAAGACTCCTATAACCGGTCCCTACCTGCAGTTTTAGTATCTTGTTTGCACGGTGGTCGACAAATGTCTTTTTCCGACAATAAAATAGGAAATGGAAGACGAGAATGACCTGTTTAGTGTCAGGAAGCTTCTGACACTGACCTGGTCATAACATACAGACGATGGCCGAAACCAACACTACAGGACACGGTTACACCATGGAGGAGGGTGAATGTAGACTGGACAAGACGTGGACCGTGGTGAAGGATCTGCTGACAAACAAAAACAGGGAACGCACCTGTTGGTTAAGTTCTCTAAAACGTTTTGTCATACCTGCAGGTTTTTTCGCCAAACGTTGACGGCGGCAAAGGCGAGCTGCATCTGCTTCCTCCGCGCGTCCTTGTGCCGTTTATAGGCAATTTCTATAAATATCAGGAAGATTCCGGCAACAATACCACCAGCGACAAGCATGAAGACACCTGGGAAAAAGGAGAGAGAAAATGTAAGGAGAGAAAACCTAGAAAAAATACACCTAATTTTTTATGATACTGATACTTTTTAGTTTTTTTTTCTCTTTTCATATGTGTACGTGGGAATAGAACACAATTTTCCATTGGCTTTCTTTTTCTATTGTTAGTTGTTAGCTGTCTGTATCTCTGGTTGTGTAGCTCAGAGGACAAGAATTCTGATGCAATCGAAAAGATGGGATTTTCATCTTTAGTATGACACCAGCAGCATGTTTCTAGGTGTTATAGTACAGAAGATCCCCCTACAGCCTCTAAACTTCTGTGCCTCATATCAAGCAAATCTGACTCATCTTTGCTCATCGTCACATGACTTTGGAGGACATTTTTTTATTGGTAAATGGGCAAGATAAAAGGAGGTATTTCAGAAAGGACATTTCAACCCTAACCTGAGGAGGCTCGGAATGGTAAAGTGGTAATCTTTTTTAGTCCGGTGTGCATACTAACACAAAGGTCATTTTAAGCCTAATGACTTACCTGCCATGTTCTCGAAGGTCAGTGTAGCTGGGGCATTGCTGCGAGAGTCACATTCCTGATATCTGACCCAAGTCTTATCAAGATCTTCCATAAATCCATTCTCATGGGATCTAAGAAATAAAATACAGTGAGAAACCTCAGCCTGATATGACTAGCAGATGACAGGCACTTACAAATCATATAGCACTCTATCATCTGTACTCAGCGCTACCTCATCGACCTGCAAAGGGAATCATGTGACACCAGGAGCCCATATTTACTAATAGTGAGGCAAGCCGCACATAGTGCTCAGGACTAATGAAGACCAGAGTACCCCTTTAGGTGCACAGTATGCTATGGGGCGGACACCAATGGCGGATCTTCATATAGGCGGTATGGGTGGGTGCCTGGGTTAGGGATAGCCCAAAACTTGGGCCCTATAAGAAGATCCACCATTAGTCTAAAAAAAAAATTAAATTAAATGTCCACATTAGATACCCCCTTTACATAAATGTCCACAGCAGATGCCACCCTTTACATAAATGCAGTATTATAGTAGTTATATTCTTGTACATAGGGGGCAGTATTATAGTAGTTATATTCTTGTACATAGGGGGCAGTATTATA
>WNYA01001914.1:14262-41685 GCA_019512145.1 Engystomops pustulosus | reverse complement strand
GGGGCAGTATTATAGTAGTTATATTCCTGTATATAGGGGGCAGTATTATAGTAGTTATATTCCTGTACATAGGGGGCAGTATTATAGTAGTTATATTCTTATACATAGGGGGCAGTATTATAGTAGTTATATTCTTGTACATAGGGGCAGTATTATAGTAGTTATATTCTTGTACATAGGGGGCAGTATTATAGTAGTTATATTCTTGTACATGTTGTTTTAGACCTTCTATAAACAGTTTGTATGCAGTTTAGTAACTCCACCTACATCACATGGCCACGCCTACTTGTTTTGACCCCACCCACAGAATGGGCCACTTTAACAGTTTTTTCCAGGGTCACTTTAAATTCCCAGTCCGCCCCTGGATAGATATGAGATAGATAGATATGAGATAGATAGATAGATAGATAGATAGATAGATAGATAGATATGAGATAGATAGATAGATATGAGATAGATAGATAGATAGATAGATAGATAGATAGATAGGAGATAGATAGATAGATAGATAGATAGATAGATAGATAGATATGAGATAGATAGATAGGAGATAGATAGATATGAGATAGATAGATAGATAGATAGATAGGAGATAGATAGATAGATAGATAGATAGATAGGAGATAGATAGATAGACTGTACATAGGGGGCAGTATTATAGTAGTTATATTCCTGTACATAGGGGGCAGTATTATAGTAGTTATATTCCTGTACATAGGGGGCAGTATTATAGTAGTTATATTCCTGTACATAGGGGGCAGTATTGTAGTAGTTATATTCCTGTACATAGGGGGCAGTATTATAGTAGTTATATTCTTGTACATGTTGTTTAAGACCTTCTATAAACAGTTTGTATGCAGTTTAGTAACTCCACCTACATCACATGGCCACGCCTACTTGTTTTGACCCCACCCACAGAATGGGCCACTTTACCAGTTTTTTCCAGGGCCACTTTAAATTCCCAGTCCGCCCCTGCATAGAGGCGATTGGCACGAAGACCACCAAGAACTCGTCGTACATGTGGCAGGTGGGACTCGAGGTTTGGAGAGTATACTAAGGTGTCATCCAAGATGACTACGACGCATGTATGAAAAAGGTCCCAAAAAATGTTGTTCACAAACTTCTGAAAGACAGCAGGGTCATTACACAGTCCAAAGGGCTAAATACTCAAAGTGCCCGTCACGGGTATTAAACGCCGTCTTCCACTCGTCACCTTTGCAGATCTGGATCAGAATGTAAGCACCACAGAGATTTATCTTGGAAAACACCTTAGCACCATGCAGGCGATTAAACAGTTCGGTAATCCCTGGCAGGGGGTAGCGGTTTTTAACCAAGATCTTGTTCAGTCCAAGATAGTCTATACAGGGACATAAGGAGCTGTCCATCTTGGTAAAAAAGAAGAAACCTGTGCCAGCAGGAGAGAAAACATCAGAAAAGTCCCGATAACAAGCTGGCAGACCCTCCAGAGACTTGAAAGACAACGTCGAAGTCCTGACAGGTAGCGGACAAGGAATCTCCTTACAGTGTGAGGAACAATTCGGACCCCAATGGAGAATTTCCCCAGAGGACCAGTCCAGCACACGAGCATGATGTTGCAACCAAAGGAGACCCAGCAGAAAAGCAGAATTGCATTGGGGTAGCACAAACAAAGTCTCTCTTTGTGTAGAGCACCAACGTGCAGTAGTAGGGGTTCTGTGCGGAACCAGATCGGTACGGAAAGAATCTGGCCACTGACTGAGGCAGTGGACAATGGTTTCTCAAGACAAACCTGGGAAGTGATGCTGGGAAACCAGGGCAGCATCCACAAAGTTCGCCGTAGAGCCCAAATCCAGTAAAGCAGAAACATGGAAAAAACATGGTCACCAAAACCAGAGCCGAGCAGTATGGGAATGTTCAATCTTGGCGAAGCCTCTGTTTCACCTAGGGATAATTCCCCCATTAATCCTAGGTCAAAACGTCCTCCCGGACACTGGGGACGAACAGGACACATTTTGAGCACAATATAGGCAGAGGTTCTCCAGCCGTCGCCGGGAACGTTCTTGTGGAGAAAGCCGGGATCTATCCACTTGTCTGGGTTCCTCACCAGCAGGAAAGACCGGAAACTTATAATAAACCCCACCTTGGACCACTCAAAGACAAACTGTGAAGGCATAAGTTTAATATGCAGAGAGCACTGGGTGATGAAGCCCCTGCACAGTTTGGGATCCCCGTCATAATTGGACGGTAAGGAAAGTCTCAAAGTGGGTTCAGCGGGAGGCAAACAAACAGAAGAAACTGGAGGAGCTGCTGACGCTTGCTGTGGTGGATGTGGCTGGGAAGTCCATAGATGTCGAAGCATGGCAGTGATCTGGTCCAGCAGCTAACCTTGCACGTTGATCCGCTAGGAACTTAGGGAGTGGAACCTCAGCGGGATCCATGGCCGGATCTTACAGTCAGGATTCAGGAACAGTAGATCCTCTGGACCACCGTGGGAGGTGGTACAAGCCGACACCTGGGACCAGAGTCTAAGTGGCACCTGGTCTTCACCAGAGCCTGCGCAAAGCGGGTTGGACTTGCTGCGGCAGGGTACCACCAGGTCGTTCCACAGGTGCGACTAGCCCGCGGTGGCAGCTGAGGTTGAGGTACCTTAATAGGAGACAGTCTTGTGGTCAAGTCCAAATCCGGGGTCAGCAACGGGAGGTCCAGGCATAAGGGAATGGGAGGACAGGCACATGGGACACATGAACACCGCAACACGGAGGGACTCTGGTAACACAGAAACGCAGGAATACACAGTAAGGAATTTTGCAGAGGAGCTTTCACAATGGAGTAAACACACAAAAATCCAGCAGGGAATGGTGGGAGCCGCAGGATTAAATGCAGAACAGGAAGTACTGCCGCGCGGGGCCTAGTCCGGACAGGAGTGGGAACCAGAAGAGGTGCCCACGACATTACTGGTGGGTGAGGCAGCTGTATATGGATGTATTACTTGGGCTGAGGCGGCTGTATGTAGATGTATTACTGGAGGGATAATAGATAGTGAGAAGGAGGATGGGTACATATTCTAAATTCAGTGGGGGCCTCCAACAGATGTTGTTGCCCAGGGTGTGTGTGTGTAATATATATATATAATATTACTGCAGGAGGAGATGTATTATCTTTTATATTGTTCCAGTATATAACATCCTCCATCTGTACATCTATGCTATGGAGGGGAGACGGTATATGACAATCTGATATATTAAGTTGAGTGTGTATGCGCGCGCAGGTGTATGTATGTATGAGTTGTTGCCTGTGACTCAAGGAACATCTTAGATGATGTTTTGAGCTGAAATTTTCACCCTGCGCTTTCCAAAATCCACTTATTGGCTGCTATTCTGCCACAGGTCATTAATATGAGCTCTGAGCTTTGATTGGTTACTATAGGCAATAAGTATAAGACAATTATGTGTGAGGTAAGCTGGATAGTGATACAGAGATAGGGGCAGATTTATCAGACGTGTTCCAGTTGCCCAGGGAAACCAGCTATTGGCTGTAATTTTATAAACAGCTGTGCAAAAATGAAAAGAGCTTCAGTTCTGCTCTCAGACACTTCTGATAAATCTCTCAAAAGACAAAGTGACAGTGAGAGACACAGACAGTCGCTGGAATGAGGGTGCCCGAGACCGACAGTCGCTGGAATGAGGGTGCCCGAGACCGACAGTCGCTGGAATGAGGGTGCCCGAGACCGACAGTCGCTGGAATGAGGGTGCCCGAGACCGACAGTCGCTGGAATGAGGGTGCCCGAGACAGTCTATAGATACATATAAAGTATTTTTGTTAACCATTTTTTTTACAGCAAAGGGCAGTTATTTACTATCCCGGGGAACACCGGGAGCTACAGCTAATATATCCTATCCTTTTTGTCCTTCCTCATCCCTGCCTTTAGCTCCTTTTGCGCCATCCTAATCTCCTCCTCATTATTGTTTTTAAATGCTCTGTTCTTCTTGTCCAGAATACATTTTAAATCTAGCATGATCCAAGGTTTATTATTTTGATAAACCTTCACCTCCTCCTTTTAAACTAGCATGTCAACACAAAACATATACAAAACACATATAGGAACATATACAGAAATTACATAAACCAGATTAAACTCCCACGGGAAGTAATAAGGACGAAGAGCTACCACCAGAATTTTCGACATCTGATCCACAAAATCTTTCCCTTACTACCACATGACCACGATAACACCACTTAGTACTGATGTATAAATCTAGTCCACCCCCTGACTTTTTACCAGGCAAATTTGGATCCCTATCCGCTCTGACCATCTGAAATCGAGGAAGCATTGCATCTTTCCTCACCCTAACCAGAGCCCTAAGTTCATCACTCTTATTAACAATTGACCTCACATTCCGCCTAATTATTGATGGAATAGCAGGTTTAAACAGCTTTCTAACCAACGTCTTCTTCCTACCAGCCTCTGAAAGGTTTCCTCATCTTCCTCTCCATGCCTGGACATCTTATTTTTAACCGAAAGGTGGCTCTCCCAAGTTCTAATAATGTTCTCTTAAAATACCTAAAACACTTTCCACTGTTGGCACCCCGTACATAATCATCATGATTTGCATCAGACCATCCCTGATGATATCTACATATTTGAAATGCAGAGATAAAAAATAAATACCAGCATGCAATCACATTTTGTTTCATAATTACAGCATTGTACATCCATAATAATGAGCTGACGGCCCCCGCTCCAATTGTCTATTTGTTCTCAGGGCACACTACCCATCATAGTCAATGGGGCACGTCACGATCCTCGATCCGGAATGTCCGACAAGGAATCGGAACACCGGACCGCCACAGGAACATCGGACCGCCACAGGATTACAGGATTATGGCAACACCACAGGAATCACGGAAGCATCTGGAAACGCTCATGAATCTTCACTTCAGTTAGAATGACTTGAAGACCCGGCCGGGAATGGTGGGAGTCGGCAGGCAATATAGCAGAGCCGGGAATGCCAGCGCCAATTAGTAGGACGCTGGCCCTTTAAATTCCTGGAGAGTCGGGTGCTCGCGCCCTAGTGAGCGGGGCCTAGTCCTAGAGCAGGATCGCCACCAGACAGGACCGGAGCCAGGAACCCGGAGAGACCCGGGGGAGCAAGGACCACAGCAGCAGGTGTGGCCTAGTCCAAGAGCAGGAGCGGCCCCAGACTGGACCAGAGCCAGGAAACCGGAAAGGTGAGTATGGACCCGTGATAGGTACCGAGGATCGCAGGTGTAACCGTGACAGTCGCTTCCCTGCTGAGGTCCGCCAGAGTTCACCATCTTCTTCCCGGTCTATGTGAGTACTGATCTTGCAACACAATTTGAATATTAAATTCTGCGGTTTGTCTGAATTAGTCGGGTCATCCGACGGCCAAGCCCCCCGTTTTGTGTCGCATGAAAGCCGATGCGCCTCTATCCGATCACGTGCACCAAAAACTCAGGGTAATTCAGCGCAAATCAGAAATAGTCGGGTAATGCTTACAACGGACCCTTAGTAAATGTGCCCCAATGGGTCCATCTTCAATGATAATTTGTCTGTGCACCAGACAAGTGAACAAATAATTATTAATATCCATAATCTTTGGGTAGAAGCAGAGGGGGAAATGCAAAACCATTATGGCATGCTAGTCATGAACCCCACACTGTGCCAACCCAGAGGCAATTGTGCAGGAGAGCATAGAGACACCATGGGTCCCAGCGGAGCAGGACCTGTTAGGCCACAGTCCAGCAGCAACCAGTAGATTACCAAACCACTGGTTGCCCACTTTCCTATACCCCATATTTAGTATCATTTTGACCACTTCCTCCTATGCCCAGCCAAAGATAACAACAGAGTCAATGACTTACCAAACGCAGTTGGTAAGCACACCCCCAGTGTTCCTTTTCCTGCTGTAAGGACAATAACACATTCCAGCTGTATTAATCACAGAGTCTCCGGAAATTCCACTGCCAGTCCTGTTGTACCAGCAGACTTCAAGCTGAGCCACACAGTCAGCTGCAGCTATCTTCCTCCGCTCCCATACAACCCGGTAACAGCATCTCCAACTCCAGCCCAGCTCCATCCATCTCATCAGCGGCTTGTCACACCAACAGACTTACGGAACAGCACAACTCTGGCATAGCACAGCCCATCTCCGTCCCTCCTCTCCACCGAACTCATTACTGAGTTGCAGCACACCCCCAGTGTTCCTTTTCCTGCTGTAAGGACAATAACACGTTCCAGCTGTATTAACCACACAGTGACCGGTAATTCCACTGCCAGTCCTGTTGCACCAGCAGACCTAAAGCCAAGCCACACAGTCAGCTGCAACTATCTTCCTCCGCTCCCACACAACCTGGGAACAGCATCTCCAACTCCAGCCCAGCTCCATCTCATCAGCGGCTTATCACACCAACAGACTTATGGCACAGCACAACTGTGGCATTGCACAGCACAGCTCAGTCTCTCCTCTCCACCGAACGCTGTTGCTTGCCGAGTTCTATAAACATCCCCACCTTCCTCACATGTCCCGGCAGCCCAGGGCACCCGAACAAGGAGCAGACCCCGAACAGGAATAGCTGCACACAGAAGACAGGGCTGCATGGAGCATATCAATACCGGGGGAGGCTGCATGGGGCATATAATTACTGGGGGAGGGCTTCATGGGGCATATCTTTACTGAGGGGGTCTCCACGGGGCATTTTATTACTGGGGGAGGCTGGCTGTGTGGGGAATTTCATAAGGGAGGGAAAGCTGCTGTGCATTTCGTAGGTGAGGGAAAGCTGCTGGGAATTTCATCATTTGGGAAGGCTGTGACCAATGCATTTCCTGCCCTAGGCTTATACACGAATCAATACGTTTCCGTTTTTTTGTGGTAAAATTAGGTCCGCTTAAAATCAAACATATATGGTAACTATAATATGTTGCAGTTAAAGGTCACTTTATTAGGTACACCATGCTAGTAACGGGTTGGACCCCCTTTTGCCTTCAGAACTGCCTCAATTCTTTGTGGCATAGATTCAACAAGGTGCTGGAAGCATTCCTCAGAGATTTTCGGTCCATATGGACAATCCACACAGTTGCCGCGAGATTTTGCGGCGTGCACATCCATGATGCGAAATCTCCGTTCCACCACATCCCAAGATGCTCTATGGATTGAAGTTGGTGACTGTGGAGGCCATTTGGGTACAGTAATCATGTGTCAGTTTCAGGAAAACCAGTCTGAGATGATTCCAGCTTTATGACATGGCGGCATTATCCTGAAAGTAGCCATCAGATGTGTGGGTTCATTGATGGTGATAAAGGGCATGGACAGGCAGCAACAATACATCAGGTTAGGCTGTGGCGTTTGCAACGATGCTCAATTGGTACCAAGGGGCCCAAAGAGTGCCAAGAAAATATTCCCCACACCATGACACCACCACACCACCAGCTGACCGTTGATGATAAAAGGCAGGAGGGATCCCTGCTTTCAATGTGTGACGCAAATTCTGACCCTACAATCCGAATGTCGCAGCAGGGAATCGAGACTCTTCGACCAGGCAACGGTTTTGCCAATCTTCTACTGTCCAATTTCGATGAGCTTGTGCAATTGTAGCCTCAGTTTCCTGTTCTTAGCTGAAAGGAGTGGCAACCCGGTGTGTTTTCTGCTGGTGTAGCCCATGCCTCAAAGTTCGATGTACTGTGCATTCAGAGATGGCTTTTTGCCTACCTGGTTGAACGGGTTGGCGATGATTTGAGTCACTGTTGCCTTTCTATCAGCTCGAACCAGTCTGCCCATTCTCCTCTGACCTCTGGCATCAACAAGGCATTTCCACCCACAGAACTGCCGCTCACTGGATGTGTTTTTATTTTTGGACCATTCTCTGTAAACCCTAGAGATGGTTGTGTGTGAAAATCCCAGAGATCAGCAGGTTCTGAAATACTCAGACCAGCCCTCTGCACCAATAACCATGCCACGTTCAAAGGCAACTCAAATCACCTTTCTTCCCATACTGATGCTCGGTTTGAACTGCAGGAGATTGTCTGACCATGTCTACATGCCTAAATGCACTGAGTTGCCGCCATGTGATTGGCTGATTAGAAATTAAAGGAAACCTACCACTTCTGATGGTAGGTATTAGATGTAAACACCGGGCACCAGCTCAGGGTGAGCTGGTGCCAGAGCTTACCTTAGCTAGTGTTTTAAACCACTATATCGCGATTTAAACACATTTTGATTTACAGCCCCGAGGTAGCTTCGGCGCGTGCCTCCATAGGAAGTGCCAGAGGCGTCACGCGCGCACGGCCGCGCGCAGCGCTGAAGCTACCTCGGGGCTGTAAATCAAAATGTGTTTAAACCACAATATAGCGGTTTAAAACACTAGCTATGGTAAGCTCCGGCACCAGCTCACCCTGAGCTGGTGCCCAGTGTTTACATCTCATACCTACCATCAGAAGTGGTAGGTTTCCTTTAAGTGTTAACGAGCAGTTGGACAGGTGTACCTAATAAAGTGGCCGGTGAGAGTACATACCTACACACATTTACTCAGTTTTGCTATATTAGCTCATATTAATCCCTAGGCTTATCAGTGCAAAATTCCAGGGTGTGGGCAGGGACTTTCTAAGCAGACACGTTATGATCCATCTACTTCTGTGAGCTGAAAATGTGGTTAGATTATCAGGGTACAGGTTATATACACTTTCAGTTAACTTTTGAACATTGTACTAACAACAAAGAAAAAGAGATGAGAGCAGATATGTACCTGCCTTTCCCTTCCGCAGGATAACTTATCTGCCCGTAGCTTGCAGCTTTTCTCTCTCACAATGTGCTGTTTGCTGACAGGAAGTTAGTGAGTGTCTTTGAGCTCTGTCCTGGACTGCAGGGAACAGAGACAGCAAGACAAGCTCTGTGAAGTTAAATTCAGAAGTTAAAGGGTCGTGTCTAGGGGCAACAGAAATTGTGTACATTAGGACTGATAGAGACAGGTTGGACTTATATTTGTGAAATGCTGTATTTTTTTTAATAACATTGAATTAGAGAATATGTTATTGTTTTTTTATCCAGAGTACATTTAAGAAACTTGTATTCTTTGGAACACCCCATTAATATCTAATCTCACACACCCTGTACCCCTAGGCCCCTATCCTTCTCACACAGCTTCAACATCCAGGCCCGCTTCTCCTCACACAATCAGAAACCTATTTCTAACACAGTCTTGCCCCCAAAGCATGTTGTTTCCAGACATTAAGTGAGCACTAATTAATAAAAGTGCCTTATAAAGAGAAGTAGATTACATCTTATAACCAAAGACAGGAACCCAGGCAATAGTTGAGGATTGTGACTTAAGTATATAGCCATCATTACACTGACTGAACTCTAGGAAAGAGCCAAATTATAGAAATATGTACATTTATTCATAGGATATCATTCATTGTAGCTGTTACTGTAATATCACACACTGTTACTTTTTGAAATCCATGGAAATTTAGCTGCAAAGAAAAAAAGTAATCTTGGTAAAATTAGCATTTTTTATTGCTAGGTCTGTCGGCATGTTAAATGTGTTCTTAAGTATTGTGATGCATAAGAAATGCTACCAAGCCAAGTTATATTCTTAGTTAGACCCAATTTCCCATGTGTGCATTTAGTAGAATTTGTCATCTGATTTTAGAAAACGACTGGAAAATCCTAAATGAAATGTATATTCTGTAAGTGACACAAGTATCAGGAAAATGACATCATAGCATATAAACATATTTCTGGGAAAATCAACAATTTGCAAAGAAACTGTTTGAACACAAAGAATGGCTGCAGTGTAGTAAATCATGAGCTGGAAATACTGTTTCTGTTTTTATAAATATTACACATGGCAAATGATATCATGTTCCAAGAGAATACAACTCACAGAATTAAGTTTTTTCATTGAAAAATAACAATAACTTACGATATAATCCAGTTTAATGTTACGTGGAATGCAACATTCATAGGTCTTGCTGTCACTGACAGCTGGAAACTCCTGGGGAAAAAAATGGCAAAGGGCTTCCTGCGTAATTCCTGACCCCAGGAAATCAATGCTTAGCAAAACCCCCACAACCATAAGCAAAGTTCATCCAAGCAAGCAGTCAAATACAAATAATTTCCTGTCTCTATTCTTTGTCCTATCTAGGTCTATCTAGAAAATCCATGTCTAAAGTCACAACAGGAAAATAGTCAAAACAACATAGCTCAAATTTAAAGGAGATTTCTGTCAAAAAATGTAAACTTTGCCTACACACACAGCTGTTCAAATTTACACTGACAGTGATCTTTGCTGACACCCAATGGCCAGAATAAAGAATATAAAAGCACATATAATTAATTTCACTATTATAAAGTAGACAAACAATATTTCCAAAAATCATTTTAATAAGCATCTTTTCATAAATGAAAATTGTTTGCACAGCTATCTTGCATCACTAGTGTCCTGCCCCCACTTCACGTACCCCTGGGGACTATGCAGAGCTCGACAGGCAATTAAACGCCTTCCTACAGTTCAACAAATGAGACTGGGTGAAACTGAGGAAAAACAGGAATGTACAAGCTATTAGAATAGTACAATAATATAACAGGAGCATGTTACATAACATTAGCATATAACAGGAAACAAGCTGAGACGTATACAGTCTGGGACCAAATATGCCGACCATAAGGTTGGGCCTATCTGTGCAATTACAGATCTATACATTACACTTCATATAACAAACTTTATACATAGTGGTCCTATAACTGCTAGTAGCTAGAGATTCTTATAGACAGTCTTCTTACCGGCTATACTACAACAAGGGTTAAGATGGATGAATATAGGTCTTCTCTCTGTGTAGACATGAAGGGAACTGCCCTTCTCCTACCCACAATCCGTTGTATCTGCTAGTGGGTGGGGAAAATAGAATGTAAGTACCGTATATACTCGAGTATAAGCCGACCCAAATATAAGCCGAGGCCCCTAACTTTACCACAAAAACCTGGTAAAACCTATATATTTTTTACTCGAGTATAAGCCGAGATTGGGCTTTCAGCACATTTTTTTGTGCTGAAAAACTAGGCTTATACTCGAGTATATAAGGTAATTATTAACTTTGGCCATTAAATGGCGCCTGCAAACAAACATATGTTACATAATGGACAAAATTATGAGCTGCATAACATTTGCCAGTGGGCAGCACACTCCCTGCCTGGCGTCAATTGATGCCACCATAAGAGTCCTCAGATGAAAGCAGTAAGATTAGTTCAGTTACTGGTCTGAAGAACATTTTGGTTTCATTCTGATCATGGACCTTGACTTCAACTTTGCGGACGTTCTCCTCCTCCCCTGATAAAGTTTTAGTAATAAGAGCCAAAGGCCACGCGTTTCTGTGTAATTGGCAGTCTTTCATCAGCACAACATCACAGACTTTGAGGTTGGGTTTGGTTTTCTGCCATTTATTTCTTGGTTGTATTGTGGAGATGTATTGCTTTTTCCACTTATCCCAAAAGGTATTGGCAAGACTTTGTACTTGCCTCCATTGGCATTTATAGAGGTCTTTGGTAGTAAATTCTGCGGCTGGAGAACAAGTGGCGTTAGTCTTCTGAGTAAGCAATCAGTAATCATCAGATCATCAGGATCGCTGGTAACTGGAATTAGTGGTCTGGCATTGATGATGGCTGATACTTCTGCCATGAAAGTAGTTAGGCACTCATGGGTTAGTCTGGCAGTACCCACTTGTAAGAAAATAGAGTCCAGAATTCTATGGGCTATGCCTATCATTCTCTCCCAAGCTCCACCCATATGAGAGGAATGTGGCGGATTGAAAGTCCAAGTGCAGCCCTGTTCACATAGGTATCTGTTTACACTGACAGTATCCAGGTTTGTAGGAATCTGTAACTCTTTGACTGCTCCCACAAAGTTGGTGCCTCTGTCAGAGCTAATGTGTTTCAAAGGTCCCCTAATGGCAATAAAGCATCTAAGAGCATTTATGAAGCTTGAGGTGTCCATGGATTCAATCACTTCTATGTGCACAGCTCGGACAGACATACAGGTGAACAAGACTGCCCAGCGCTTACTGCTTGCTTGACCTCCTCTGGTTTATCGGGTAACTACAAACCATGGACCAAATACATCAAGCCCGACATTAGTGAAAGGAGGTTCTGTACTCAGTCTGTCAGA
This sequence comes from Engystomops pustulosus, assembly GCA_019512145.1. NCBI lineage: Eukaryota > Metazoa > Chordata > Amphibia > Anura > Leptodactylidae > Engystomops > Engystomops pustulosus. The sequence goes on along the minus strand of WNYA01001914.1, from coordinate 29,529 downwards.
TGGAAGATTGGCCATCTTCTGTGTTTTGAAAATACCCTGAAGTTTGCGGCATGTGACACATTTGAAAATGAACTTGCTCACACATCTTTTTGCTCCAACAATCTACAGTCCAGCAGTTCGTAAAGCCCCTTCTGTGAACAACCGGCCTTGATGTTTTACCTGTTCATGGTAATGTCGGACAAGCAAATAGGAAATGTGATGATGCCCAGGATTTAATATCGGATGTTTTCCTTCAAAGTCTATTCTTGCTTCCTTGAGGCGGCCTCCAACCCTTAATAGGCCATCTGCATCAATGAAGGGATCAAGTTTCTTTAAGACACTGGGGCAGATTTACTTACCCGGTCCTGTCGCGATCCAGCGGCGCGTTCTCTGTGGAGGATTCGGGTCTTCCAGCGATTCACTAAGGTAGTGCGCCCGATGTCCACCAGGTGTCGCTGCTGCGCTGAAGTCCGTCGGAGTTCACTGGAGTTCACAATCCGTTGCTGGGTGCAGGTAAGCACGTGACACTTTTAAAAAAAAAAAAAATACGGCATTTTTTCCGAATACGTCGGGTTTTCTGATGGCCATGCCCCCCGACCGATTTCCGTCGGGTGCATGCCGGTGCCAATGCGCCACAAACCGATCTTGTGCGCCAAAACCCGGGGCAATTCAGGGAAAATCGTCGCAAAACGGTAATATTCGGGTAACCCGGCGGAAAAACGCAATTCGGGCCGTTAGGAAATGAACCCAACTATCTTTAGAAATAGGTCTGTGATTAATGATACTGTCAATTTCTTTAGCATAAACTTCATGTTAGACAGTCCAAATGATTACATTCTTTGACTGATCTAGTTCAGTCACTGCATGGACATTTTTGCAGAGTTGCCAGCCTTTACAATCCTTAACAATAGCAAGCTTAATATTTTTGAAAGAACGAGCTATGTGGGTTAAGAAAGTGATGGCATGAACAAGTGATTTCCAGGTTGAGAACCTGCTGAATCCGTGAGACTTAAGGTCTGAAGTTACTGTGTGTAGAGTTGACACCTTGGGACGGATTTCTGCATCCTTGTCAGCATCCACAAGTTCAAATGTTTTAAGATCCGTAGAGCTGTATAGAAAGGCAGGACCTGTAAACAATGTAGTGTCATTAAGACAGCTGGCAGCAACAAATCTAGTTGCTTGGTCTGAAGTATTTTGATCAGTAGCAACAAAATGCCACTGTTTTGGCAAAGTTGACCTCCTGATTCGTAGAACCCTGTTGTTGACATACACGTAGAAGCGTCGTCTTTCGTTGTAGATATATCCCAAGACTACCTTGCTGTCTGTGTAAAACGCAGCATCTTTGATCTCCAAATACATCTCTGTTGTGATCATCTCAGCTAGTTCAACTGCTAATACTGCAGCACAAAGTTCTAGTCTCGGTATATCCACTGGATATGTGTAACGGTGTTAAGCGTTTTTGTGGCGCTGGGACGACCCAAAAGCGCTTCTTCTGGTTCATAATTGTACATAAAAATGTGATACTATTTAAAGAGATCAGTGTCATCTGATTGGTTAATGACAGTTTCCGGTAACTTACGTGATTATATAAACTGTAGATGAACTACAAGTACGGATAATGGGAAGGGACATATCGAGACGTGTAGTGAAGATGGCGCTGGGCATGGGACTACAACTACGGAAGCCGATCTGGGAAAAAAAGGATGGGACGAAACTACCCAAACCGAGGTAACTGGATAACAGAGGAAGAGAAGAATAGCGGCAGAATGTGAGAGTGTTGTAATACAGATTTTTAAAGAATGGTCTCATTGGCTTGATTAAGGCTGTTCGGGGCGAGGGTATTGAGTGTGTATATCCAATACACCATGCGCCTACAGAGCAGTTGAAAACAATTGGGCGCAGTCTCAGGTATATGGTCTATTGGCATGATAGATAAGGGGAATTTTACTTGGGGATGAAATACACTGCAGTGCTTAGATACACCTTGTAACAGATATTTCTTTTTTACATTTTCCTTGTGTTTATTGAGACGAGTACGTACGGCCTGAACTGTCCGCCCAACATACTAATGGTGACATATTTGACATTCTATAATATAAATAACATATTTAGTTTTGCAGGACATGCTTAAGGGGATGGGGAATGTTTTTTTGGTAGAGTTGCACATGAATGAAGAACCTGCTTTTAATAGAGAGAGTGGTGCAAGTTTTGCTTTGCCCATGACGAATCCTACCCTGTTTCCCCCAAAATAAGACATCCCCCGAAAATAAGACCTAGTACAATTTTGTTCAGGTTTAGAAATATAAGGCCCCCCCTGAAAATAAGAACTAGCGGCAGCCATTGCGGCAGCTCCCCTCACACCATACGTTGTGACATGGGGAACAATTCATGGAATTAAATCACTGACTGTTGTGCTGCAAATGTGATACCAGCAACCTCCAGGATAAGAAGGGTCATTTATGGGAAGAGCTTTTACTAAACATGAGAGATTGGGGCCAATTATTCTAATAGAAATGGAGTCACAAAAAATACAGCATGAAATTCAGAGTTTGGACAGTTATAAGAATGTTCGAGAAGTTGTTTTTTTGTTCAACGATAAATGTGCACGACTTCGATCCTGTGTTGCTTGTCTTGATCACCTGCCTGTCCACGACCACAAGTTTGCCTTACGATTCTGTACTTCGCCTTGGCCGCCACTGCGGACAAAGTCACGCCTGTGGAACGACCTGGAGGTACCCTGCCACGGCAAGTCCATCCCGCTTTGCGGCGGGCTCTGGTGAAAACCAGGTGCCACTTAGACTCCGGTCCCAGGTGTCGGATTACGTCATCATCCGCGGTGGTACAGAGGATCCACTACCACTGATCCTGACAATGTGTAATTTTAGGGAACTATGTTTTATTTATTTTAAAAATGTTTAAAAAGTTTTCATTTTTTACTGTATACAAACATGGACTTGCACAGCACACAGCATTGTTGGTTCAAGTCCAAGACACTGCTCTGCAATACCAACAAATTGTAGGGCAGTGTATGCAGTCAGATCTGACTGGAGGAATAATTAGGTTGCCCAGGCCAGTCAGCAGACCATGGTGCTGCCCTAAAGAGGATCGGATCCCCTGAGATTTTATCTCAGCCATCTCATGACCCTCCGGCTTCTCCATTATACATCAGCCAAGTAACAGGGGTTCTGACAGTGAGAAGGGACAGTGAGAAGGGAGGTAAAGGATGGTGAACTGGACCTGGGGGATTCTGTGTGAGGAGGAAGTGGGGGCAAACTTGAGGGAGGAGATTCTGTGTGACGACAGACCTCATGGGCAGGTGACCTGGAGGGGAAGATATTGACGAGATTCTGTTGTGGGGATTTTATGGGAAAAGGCGTGGTATCTATATGAGGAGGGGAAGGGGGGTTCTCTGTGAGAAGGCGGAACATAATATTGTAGTAGTCATGTTGTACATAGGGGGCAGTAATATATTGGTTATATTATTGTTTTTCGAAGTTCTGTATTGTAGGGATATAGTAGTTTTATTCCTGTAGAAAAGGAAAAGGAATATTTATTTGCATTGTAGATGTTTATTCAAGGAAATCTACCATTCAATAAAAAAAAAAAAATACACATAGTAACCTGTTCTCCGCTTCACCTCAATCCTGGTGCTAGTCTTCTTTCATCTTGACATGCCGGGATCCCCTGAAAAATAGACTTATAAAAAGAAGACTGGAGTGGCAATGTCCGGTGCTTTGAGCTGCTAGTTATTCAAGCCTCTTGCGTGACGTCACCTCCCTCTCTAACATGGGAAAGGGAACTGGAAAAGGCATGAATAATAAGCAGTCCATCCTGCTTTTTATTAGTCTTTTTTTTTTCAGGTGAAATGGAAGCTTAAAGAAGACTAGCGCCTGAATCAAGATGAAGAGTTAATGCATGAGTTTTTAAAAACTTTTATTTAGTGGTAGCTTTCTTTAAAGACCGTCAAGAGTTTGTGTGGAGTTTGTTAACTCCCACATCCCATGACCACAACTTCTTCTTGTGACCCCCATCCACAGAAAGGGGCCACTTCTAAAGTTTTTAAAGTTAAAATGTCATTTTTTTCATAACTAAACCCAAAAGATATCATCCAAATGTTTAAAATAATTGAATGCACAATCTCAAAATTTCCTTGATATGTTGACGTGTTCCAAATAACCACTTGTTATGTATTCATGTATGAATTGAAAAATGAGGCCTTCAAAAGGATATCTACCAGTTTCTTAGCACAGGACATCCTATCTTCATGCTGCTTTTTATAACTCTATTTTTCAGGTGATCCCAATGTGTCAAGATTAGCAAAGACAAGCACAGGCTCGGGATGAAGGGGAGTGTAGGTGAGTATATGTTGGTATTTTTTATATTTTTACTCAAGTCCAAAAATTTATACAGATCCAAGGGATTAAAGGATGTATGAAGATGGCTCACAAGCTGAGCCCTCTTTATACATAGCGGGTGTTTGCTGCATTATGCAGCAAATACCCACTGGAAACACAAGCAAGTGGTCCACCCAGCAGCATTTATATCCCCAGCGGCGTCTTGGAAGGATCATTACTCTCCATGACTTCACAAAGACTGGAGTCTCTATTAGACCTGTAATGCACAGGTCACCTCTAATCCACTGCATTGCAGTAAATGGCAGAAAGGATCAGATTTCATAGAAGTATAGTAGATATACTTTATATATACTATACTATAGTATATGCTATACTATACTATAGTATATGCTATTTATAGTAGTTATATTCTTGTACATATAAGCAGTATTATACTAGATAAAATATTATTTATGAGGATTATTATACTATATACTAGTATTATACTAGGATATATATTCTTGCATATAGAAGGCATTACTGTGCCATTTGAATCTACTAACAATGTGGCAGCGTGGAATTTGCCAAGTCCACCTAGAAATTTTAAATAGTTTTCCTTTTGGAGACGAGTTGAATACTGCGTGCTTATACCCACAATGGAGAGTCCAGGCAAAGTTACAGCATTTTTCAGTTATATCACAAATTACAAAGCCCTTCACCTCCCCCCTGTTCAAAACAGCAAGAATGACTCCGGTCATGGAGCAGTCACTAGTGCTTCATGATAACTGCAGGTTGGCGTTTCCATCGGTCATCCACCTGCCCCTGTCCCAGTTGCAGACATAGGGGGTCATTTGCTAAGGGCCCGAATTGCATTTTTCCAGCGGGTTACCCGAATTTTTCCGTTTTGCGTCGATTTTCCCTGAATTGCCCCCGGGATTTTGCCATTTTTTAAAAAAAAGTGTTGCTTGACACGCACTTACCTGCACCCAGCAATGGATCATGAACTCCAGTGCACTCCGACGGACTTCAGCGCAGCAGCAACAGCTAGTGGACTCGGGGGAACAACCTTAATGAATCGCCGGAAGACCTGAATCCTCCACACAGAACGCGCTGCAGGATCGCGAATGGACCGCGTAAGTAAATCTGCCCCATAGAGTTCCCAGATGCCTAGCTTGTGTTGCATGTGGCCAGCGGACTATTGCTGGATAGCCATTATGATGATGATGAGGGTGAACCAAAGTGCCAACTTCTGCTGACAAGGTGGGCAGCGGAAAAGGATTTGTGGAAGAAGATCTGGGGGCTGATGATGACGTTGTAGACCCAACATGGCTCAAAGGCAATGATAGTTCAGATGATGAGGTAGCCAGCAATAATCAGAGCACCACATGTATGACCAGGCCCCTGGAAAAAAAAAACATGAGCTTCTGTGGACGAAACACCAAAAAATCATCTTCTTTGTTGAGATCATCGCTCCATGTGACGTCAGTGGGTTAACCAGGTCAATTGCTGCCATGCCTAAAGAGGACATGCCAATGGTAGTTAAGGATCTGCAAGTGGGTTGATTGGATGCTAAGCAATCAACCAGCTTGTCACTTTTTTCCCGAACATGATCCGAAGCACAAATGTATGTATATTTTTTGTAAATGTAACATCTATGCAGACCCTCCAGGGTGTTTAAACCTTAGGCGATCTGATAGCTTTTATGGAGTTTGGTAGATGTTATTATAATAACAGAACACATTTGCAACATCCCCCACCGGGGCCTAGCCTTTTATTGGGACCTGGAGGCAGCCGGGGCCCACAATACCGGAGTGGCTGGTGGTTGAGGCCTAGGCACGCTGTGGTCACTAGAGATGAGCGAGCACTAAAATGCTCGGGTACTCGTTATTCGAGACGAACTTTTCCCGATGCTCGAGTGCTCGTCTCGAATAACGAGCCCCATTGAAGTCAATGGGAGACTCGAGCATTTTTCAAGGGGACCAAGGGTCTGCACAGGGAAGCTTGGACAAACACCTGGAAACCTCAGAAAAGGATGGAAACACCACGGAAATGGACAGGAAACAGCAGGGGCAGCATGCATGGATGCCTCTGAGGCTGCTTAATTGCACCATTATGCCAAAATTATGGGCAACAGCATGGCCATGACAGAGTGACCGAATGAGGCTAGATAGCATCTAAAACATCCAATAATTGACCCTGACACTATAAGGGACGGCATGCAGAGGCAGCGGCAGCAGTGGCAGGCTAGAGAGTGTCATGGCGACATACCCTAAATGGACTCAGGTTTCACCAAAGGAGGTGAAATGATTTTCTATGTGAACAAAAGGTTGAAGGTATATTTAGTCGATAACACAGCATGGTGGCGACATAGTGACCAAGTTCCATAACGTATCTGGTGAAACACCCGAAAAATGAGCCTGACACAGCTCTTTTGATAAGGGGACGACATGTGGAGGCAGCCATGGAGACGACTTCCATGATTAAGAGCGACAGTATGGGGCATTCATATTGCGCTGCTATGATTGCAACTTCAGGTCTCCAGCATGGCGGCGACAGATGGGCCGAGTTCCACTATGTATCTGGTGAAACACCTGAAAATTCTGCCTGACACAGCTCGTTTGATAAGGGGATGATGTGCTGCATATCCTCTCGTGCTCCAGCGTCTGGGGTATATAGAGTTGAAATGAGACATTGGTGGACGCTGTGGAGGATCGTGGAGGCAAAATGGACAGGAAACAGCAGGGGCAGCATGCATGGATGGCTCTGAGGCTGCCTAATCTTGGGATGGAGCTGACGGTCCACTGCCAGGCGAGATTTCGCCTGTCCAAGCCCCTGTCTCTCGGCTCCTCCCCACCCAAAATGGGCCTGGGGGCCAGAAGCGTTTACTTTGAAAAAATTATAATTTTCAAAGCAGGCAAGTGATGGCATGAACAAGTGATTTCCAGGTTGAGAACCTGCTGAATACTGCAGCACAAAGTTCTAGTCTCGGTATATCCACTGGATATGTGTAACGGTGTTAAGCGTTTTCGTGGCGCTGGGACGACCCAAAAGCGCTTCTTCTGGTTCATAATTGTACATAAGAATGTGATACTATTTAAAGAGATCAGTGTCATCTGATTGGTTAATGACAGTTTCCGGTAACTTACGTGATTATATAAACTCAATTGAGAACGATACAGACATTAAAAATACATACAGCATATCACATATAATTAATAAGAATACCTGGTGGTAAAACATAATTTAAAACTAATAGTATTATAAATACAGTTCATTAACGTAATACCCGGTCATTTAGACACTATAGAACTGTAGATGAACTACAAGTACGGATAATGGGAAGGGACATATCGAGACGTGTAGTGAAGATGGCGCTTGGGCGGGACTACAATACGGACAGCCGATCTGGGAAAAAAAGGATGGGACGAAACTACCCAAACCGAGGTAACTGGATAACAGAGGAAGAGAAGAATAGCGGCAGAATGTGAGAGTGTTGTAATACAGATTTTTAAAGAATGGTCTCATTGGCTTGATTAAGGCTGTTCGGGGCGAGGGTATTGAGTGTGTATATCCAATACACCATGCGCCTACAGAGCAGTTGAAAACAATTGGGCGCAGTCTCAGGTATATGGTCTATTGGCATGATAGATAAGGGGAATTTTACTTGGGGATGAAATACACTGCAGTGCTTAGATACACCTTGTAACAGATATTTCTTTTTTACATTTTCCTTTTGTTTAATGGGAACGAGTACGTACGGCCTGAACTGAAGGTGACATATTTGACATTCTATAATATAAATAACATATTTAGTTTTGCAGGACATGCTTAAGGGGATGGGGAATGTTTTTTTGGTAGAGTTGCACATGAATGAAGAACCTGTTTTTAATAGAGAGAGTGGTGCAAGTTTTGCTTTGCCCATGACGAATCCTACCCTGTTTCCCCCAAAATAAGACATCCCCCGAAAATAAGACCTAGTACAATTTTGTTCAGGTTTAGAAATATAAGGCCCCCCCCTGAAAATAAGAACTAGCGGCAGCCATTGCGGCAGCTCCCCTCACACCATACGTTGTGACATGGGGAACAATTCATGGAATTAAATCACTGGCTGTTGTGCTGCAAATGTGATACCAGCAACCTCCAGGATAAGAAGGGTCATTTATGGGAAGAGCTTTTACTAAACATGAGAGATTGGGGCCAATTATTCTAATAGAAATGGAGTCACAAAAAATACAGCATGAAATTCAGAGTTTGGACAGTTATAAGAATGTTCGAGAAGTTGTTTTTTTGTTCAACGATAAATGTAGATTCTTGTTCATGGAAAAATAAGACGTCCCCTGAAAATAAGACCTCCACTCTTCCACTCTTTCGAAACGAAAATTAATATAAGACACCGCCTTATTTTCGGGGAAACAGGGTATATGACATTGTCCTTTAATGTCTACTGTTTTAAGAAAGGCCACAGCAGCAATGGCTTTGATAGAAGCATCTTTGTAACTGAACTTCTGTAGATGGCACAGGGGCATATGAGCGTGCAACATGTAGATGAGAGAGATTTGTTAGAGAGTTCTTCCACTCTACCCACAGGCCTTTCTTTTCATTGGGAAGTTGTTCATCCCAGTCAGAGGCATGAGTCAAATCTCTAAGTATTGCTTTACCTTGATGGTAACAGGACCTGCAAAGCCTAAAGGATCGTACAAGCTGTTTATAGCAGATAGTACTCCTCTCCAAGTAAAGGGTTTCTCTTCCTCGCTTACTTGGAAGGTAAAGGTGTCAGACTTTAAGTCTCAGAGCAGTCCATGACTACGTTGCATTGGAAGAGTGTCAGTACTTAAGTCCTTTAAATCATTGCTGTAATCATGAGAAGGAAATGCTTCCATTAATTTTTTGCTGTTGGAGGCAATTTTATGGAGTCTTAAGTTTGAATTAGCAAGCATTTCTTGAGCTCTCTTAAGAAGACTGATTGCAGACTCATTTGTAGGTAATGATTTTAAACAGTCATCCACATAAAAGTTCCTTTTGATAAACTGTGTAATGTCTGAACCATATTCTTTCTCGCCCTCCCTGGCTGAATGTTTAAGACCATATATAGCCACTGATGGGGAAGAACTGTTACCAAAGATGTGCACATGCATCCAATACTTGATGGGCGCTTCCAAGGGGTTGTTGTCTTTGAACCAAAAGAACCTTAGGAAATTTTGGTGTTAGGTAGATACCAACATTCCTCTGAGTCTTTTAAGGTTGGAGCTATCTCTACATGGGAGTCCTCAAATACTCTTTCCATTTCATATCAGGCCTCTTCTGAAGATTCTGTCTAAGGGAAGCAAAGCATTTATAGACTTGTTCTCGAGGGAAAGGTCTATTTGATTCGTCTTTAACTATTCCTTGCTCCATTATTTCTAAGAACAGTCTATCCTCAAAGGACATTGCCACTTGATTGTCTTCTTTTGTTCTCTGGAAGACTGTGCATCCTAAGTGGTTATGGTCACTAGTACAGGTATGGTTGTCACAAAGGTTGCTAGTGAAAGGACAGGGTAGAGGAACGTTGTGTGGTAGCTCTTTTATGAAGATGTTACTGTAACATGGTTGAAAGAAAGAAGGGCGTCCATTCTCTAATGTGCTGGTAAGCATGTTGTTCACTGAAGTGGGTCTGTGCACACCACCTATACAAACATCACCTACAATCACCTAACCTAGGTCAAGTTTCTGGGCAAATGGAGCATTGTGAGGACCATTAATTTGATGTCTAGGCATGTGAACTTGTAAGATATCCCTTCCAAGGAGCAGAATTATTTGAGCTTGAGATCTACTTTTGGTATGAGATGAGCTATGTGCCTCAAATGGGGTTGGTGTTTGGCAACATCTGGTGTAGGGATTTCAGACCTGTTATCAGGGGTCTGGTTACACTCGATTATGGTTGGTAAGGTCAGACAGGTGTGACCATCTATAGACTCTTTTGTGCACCCAGTAGCTCTTCTCCCCGCCGTCTCAACAGTGCCTGCACAAGTCTTTAGGGAGTAGGGAGAGCTGGGTCCCTTAATGTTGAAAATGTCAAAGAAAGTAGATCTAGCCAGAGATTTATTACTTTGGTCATCAAGAATGGCATATACTTTGAAGGCTTTGTCTTTGCAGCCCGTTGGGTAAACTCTGACAAGATAGATTTTTGAGCAGGACCTGCCACCTGCAAGTCCTTTGCAGACCTCCGTGCATTGAGAAGTAACGTCTGGTGTCTCTGTTTCAGTATTTCCCTCCTCTCCACCTTGTTCCTGGCCACTTTCTATACGAGACGAGGCCCATGGTGGTGGCCCAGGGTGTAAAGCAAAGCTGTGATCTGTACTGTCACATTCTGTACATTTAACACTGACCTTACAGTCCTTTGCGAAGTGTGATGTTGCTTTGCAGTCCTCCATGGACTTCTCCCTGAAGCCTCTGCATTTCAGTAGGGAATTTGGCTTCTTGTGCAGGGGACACTGCTTACTTTGATCTGTGGATCTTCCATCCTGGTGGGAGAAGCTTTAAGGCCTGTAAGAATTACTTTTAGAAGAAACATTAGTTTTGTGAACTGCTTCCAGGGGTTTATGTGTTAAAGGGGTATTCCTCGGTCTGGGCATCCCATCCGTTTTATAAATCTGCACATATATAAACATTTCTCTTCACATTAGATGTTATTAAAAAAAAATTTCCGTGTGAAGATAATTCTTATAAATGTAGTAGATAATGGTCACCTTAGAAACGAATGGCTTCCTCGTGATACGGCCACCTACTGCTGGAGAGGATTGACAAAGAACACAAAGGGTTTTGTGTATATGAAATGTCCGGGAGTTCCTGCAAATCCCACATCAGTCCTGTGGGAATGATCGCTGAATCCAGGAGGTCAGGCAGGACTCTATATCCCAAGTCTGGCCACCGCTGCCAGAGTGTGACGTGGTCGTATCCGAGGAAGCCATCTCGTTTCTAAGGGACAACATGACTACATTTATGAGAAATTATGTTCACACAGGAACATTTTTTTTAATAACATCCAATTGAAGAAATGTTTATATATGGAAGATTAATGAAACTGAATGTGAGCGTCCAGACGAGAATACCCCTTTAAGACCAGATGGAGTAGCACAGGGTAGAATGAAATCAAAACTGGGATCATTTCTGATTTTTCCTTGCTGAGTAATAAATTCCACAAATACACTGAAGGGTGGAAACTGTACATCATGGATTTCCTTGTACTTGGAACCATGATTGACCCATTTATCTTGTAGGTTGTAAGGGAGTTTTTGCACTATAGGGTTGACACCTCTGTCAACCGCTGTGTCAAGAAATGCAAGTCCCATTAAATCTCCTTCTTCTTTGGTGACCTATAGTTCAGTTAACAGATCACTTAGTTCCCTAAGTTTTTTGTAGCCCTTACTGGCTATTTTAGGGAAGTCATTAATTCTTTTAAATAATGAATTTTCTATAACCTCTGCTGAGCCATAACACTCATCGAGTCTATCCCAGATCATCTTTAAGCCTGTTTCTGGATAGTTTATGTTAATGGATCTGAACCTTTTAGCATGCTCAGCAGATTCATCTCCAAGCCATTTCACCAGTAGATCTAGCTCTTCCCTAGAAGACAAGTCTAAGTCTCTTATAAGACTCTGGAATGAGGATCGCCAAGCCCTATAGTTCATTGAACTTTACATGTCCTTTGGTGACAAGCTCACATCGAGCAAAGAACTTAGCAAAGTCTATTGTGGCTTGGTTTGTGCTGATATCTTCACTGGAAAAACGGAAATAAGGATAAAACTTAACTTTTATTTCGACGTCTATAAATAGAAGGAACACAACCAAATTAAAAGGCCATTGTCAAAAGTTACATATAATGGCTATTAAAGGATATTAATAGCAAAAGCAATTCACTCACTTCCTTATCTTACCACTGGGTGCCGTACAGGTGTGACTATAACACCTCTGGCATGTGGAGCACAAAGTGACTAGGGAGTAAGTAGAGAAAGTAAATCATGTGACACTCTCTACATATATTATGGTCAACCAAAAATATGTGATTGAATGACTATCCCACTAGTCACTTACAGCAGTACTAAGTCTCCCAAAGTACAGAGGTATCAATTGTGTATCAGTTCTGCATGTCCAGGAGACAAAGATTTAAGCGCTGCCAGATACACATTTTGTCCCGTATTAGTGTGTGTTTTAGTACTTCTGCTGGTGCACACAAAAAATGTTTACTCTCACATCAGTGGGTGCTCAATACATATCACAGTTGTGCATCACAGTTGTCAGATGCACCAAATTCTTCATCTCACCACTAGGTGTCATGCACGCCCAGCTATGACATCTCTAACTAATGAGGTGGCTAGGTCGTATAGTGGAGACAAGGATAATGATTCACATCACACTCGCTGGGAATATTGTGATCAAGACTAGTAATATGACTCTAGTCACCTACAGCACTACTCAGAAAACAGTGGAACATTTGTTGGATGTCAGCCATAAATGCAACAGAGTCTTTGCGAAATCTGAGAAGCACTCCAAGGAGTCGGTTGTTAAGGTCGGGACCTGGCAGTAGGACATCATTTAAGGAAACACCCTCAAATTTGGCACTAGAGTCAAATACTACTCTTATCTGTCCTTGTTTCTTTGGGTGGTAGACTCCAAATATAGGTAGATACCAGCATTCCTCTGAGTCTTTTAAGGTTGGAGCTCTTATAAGATTCTGGAATCAGGATCGCTAAGTCCTATAGTTCTCAGGGCGATCATTGAACTTTACAAGTCCTTTGGTGACAAGCTCACGTTGAGCAAAGAACTTAGCAAAGTCTATTGTGGCTGGGTTTGTTGGCAGATGGTTGCCATGGTGAGAGTGTGGTGTGTAGCCATACCTGTCAGAAGTATCTCAGAAGTTTCACAGTGCCACACTGTCTGAGAGTGTAGAAACTTCCTGGATGCTGGGATGAAGCATGGGTTCTCTGGTAAGCAGGGAAGTTGACTTGAGCCGTGTCATTCTCTTGCTTGCAGAACTGTGGTCTGAGGTCAGCTCCTTGACATAAAATACGATGTCTTGGACTTGACTCGCTGTTGGTAACCTTTGTTTCATGTAAAAAACGCAAAATACTGCTATTGAGGGACCTGCTCAGGTTTCAAGTCACTTTGAGAGGCCTAAATCAAAGTAAAACCCCGTAAATTACCCCATTATAAAAAAAAAACTACACCCCTCAATGTATGTAAAACAACTTTTATGAAGTTTGTTAACCCTTTAATTGTTTTACAGGAGTTAAAACAAAATCGGATACAATTTTGAAAGTAAATTTTTTTTGGCTAAATTAATGTGTTTTTCAAAAAATGTACAAATTCTCAGTGGATAAAATACCAAAACGCTCCACAAAATGTGATGCCCAGTCCCTCCCGTGTATAACAACACCACATATGTGGTGGTAACCTGTTGAATGGGCACACACCAGGGCATCGAAGGGAAGCTGCTCCATTCCTAGCAGATTATGCATTCATTTTGGCGCACATAACTTTTTTTGATCACTTTTTAAAACATTTTTGTAAAGAGATTTTATGAAAAATTTACATTTTTGGTGAGTTTTTCATGTTTTGTTTTTACGGCGTTCCCCAAGCGGGCCCAATAATGTTTCTGATTTATTGCACAGATTGTTGCGGATGCGGCGATACCAAATATGCAGGGCTTTTTGGCGATTTTGTTGGTTCTTTACTTTATTACATGTGTATAGGGAATGTTTATGTTTAGGGGACTTTAACTTTATTTAATTAATTCTTTTTATTAAAAAATGTGTTTATTCAAGTTTTTAACTATCTTTATTCACTTATACAGGAGCCGGGGCCAGAAGTTTGACGTAATAGTACTGCATTTTGCGGGAACGCACCTCCCTTGATGCAGTTCTATTACATCAAATGTCAAGAAGGGATTAAGCTGCATAACATTTGCCAGTGGGCAGCACAACTAGGACTGTTGTTTTTAAAATTAGATTTTGTGACTCGTGTCTGCTGTTTGTGACTCTTCTCTCTCTCAGGCTGCCAGTGAACCACACCCCATTATTCTGACTGACTGCTCCCTGTGCAACATCCTCCACTGGGGGTGTTGAATGTTCTTAGCAGTTCTTGATTTGACAAGAAATGCAGCGAGTGAGCTCAGATAAAATATAAGAGTTTAAGTTGAATTAAAAAATGGTTTAATTAGCACCAAAAGAAAAATATTATAAAGTATTTTAAGAGATAAAATAACACAGCAAAAAATAAGAGACAATAATAAATGGAAAAGCAAAATAAAATAAAGTTCCCAAAATACAAAAATGTATGTGTGAAGTGTGCAAGGTAAAGCTCCCCCCAGACCCCTTGAATAAGACCCCTTTTTAAACCCTAAACTCCCATAGACTTGCATTGTAAGTCAAATTCATCCATTGGCCTTGTTCACAACCATATGTGGTAACATTCCTAGGACCCTTACTCTAAGACCAGTGGACCTAAATGGACCCTTATATGGTAAAGGCTAACTTGCCATATGGATGTAGTTTGGGGAAGGAATGATTCCTTCCATTGAATTTTAAGTATATATCAAGAATGTACATACAACTCGAGTTTTGGCCATATATGGTCCTGATCTTGTGGCCCTGGAGGCATCAGGGGCCCAAAATGCAGGAGTGGCTGGCTATTGTGGCCTAGGGCACGCAGTTGTCACAATGCTTGGTATGGAGACCGGAGGGCTGTCCTACAGCCTGGCAGATCTCCAGCAGGTGGGGTGTGAAAGAAATATGGAGGGAGAGGCTGAAGTACTTGTTTCTCCCTGGGGCAACCCCTGAGTGTCTGTAAGATTGGTCCATGGGTAATGGATGGGGAAGCCGTGGTGGTAGACAGCCATACCCAGGGATAAAACGGAGGCAACATTGTGCAAATCAACTCACGGTTCTTTATTGAACAACGGGTAGCAGGCAATGGGCCA
>WNYA01001914.1:0-14042 GCA_019512145.1 Engystomops pustulosus | reverse complement strand
CTCTCTTCACTCAGACCATGTGGTCTGGACTGTTGACAGACTCTGAGACAGACCACGTGCTCCCACTGCACAAGGGTTTTATAATCACACTCCAGCTTACAATACAGCCACATAATTGGTAAGTTACTTATACCCATTTAACTGTTGCCTTTCCAAATAGAATCTACAGCTGCTCACAATCACAATGCCCAGATTCTAGAAACTTCATAGAGGGTTTGCGACTCAAACTAACAGCTCCTGACCTGGAGAGGGTGCTATTTGCAACTACCAGCCTGACTATGTATTGGCAGGGGTGTTGCATGTGCCTCTTCAAATCACTGCCTTGCCTCTTTGTCCTTTGTCCTGTCTGCTAATATTCAACTATAAACTACAGTTAGACAGCCATGGACTCAATTTTTTTACACGGTGCCTTGTGTTACATTCATGGCATGTGACCATTGACATCATCGTAGGTCCTTTAGCCTTCTAAGAATAGCAAACTGTATGTGTATGTGATTACATGAAATCACAGCAGCCTCCATGGAGGATGGAGAGGAGTAGAAATCCATGGAGGCTGCTGTGATTTCATGTGGCCAGATACATGCATGGGCTACAGTTTGCTATTATTAAGAGATTAAAGTACCTGAGATGATGTCACGCTGGTCACATGACATGAACTGTGACCAGTAAGGAGGCATAAGGCATGGGGAGGATTAGATGGGAGGGGCCGGCTGAGCAGGACATGCCCCCCTCTGATGCCAGGTAATATAATATAAAAGGTGATTTATGTGGATGTAAGCAAAACTATTTTTACCTAAAAGAAGGGTGTCAGTCAGTGAATAGGCCTCTATAGGAACCTGTCACTGGCTGTATAAGTGCAAAGGTGGTGATAGGTTCCCTTTAAGGGATATAGCTTAAAGGAAACCTACCACCACAAATCTACCTATAAAGGTAGATTGGGTGGTAGGTGGATCAATGGGACGTGAGGATAGCCCTTTTAAGGGCTATCTGAGGTTACACGAGGCGGCTACTCCACGCCCCGGTAGCCACTTTACCCCTCCTACTCACCATGTTCGGCGCACACTGCTTCATTCCCAGTCATCAACTTAGTTTGTATAGCATCATGCGTTTGTATATAGTATACTACTTGCATAGTACATAGAGTGAAATTCAAAACTGTGCCAGTATTAACCTCTAAACCCTCTAAAATATTATCAATTCTATTAACTAGTCCTTGAATAGAAAAGGTCCACATCAAATGGCTGATCGCCAAGGTGATGTAATTATCATTCACACTCCAAATGCTTCACATTTGTATCACAATCGGTCCTTGACAATGTAGACTATTTGATGTTTCTCTAGTTGACCATGACAACTCGTGGTCTGGTAAACAATTTATAAGTCATATAGCAATTCCAGATAGATAATGTAATTACAATAATAGCAATTACAATCACAGGATGTATCAACCAATTTAACATCCTCTCTGCAGATGGAGAATATCCCATGAAAATGTCCCACCAGTGATGTGATGTAGCTTCTTGGATGGAAGAACCCATCTTAACTATTTTATCAGCTACTATAGTTGTTGTGACAGTATGGTATTGCACACTCTTATTCAATTGTTGAATCAATTGTTGTCCAAACTCTGAATGTTGGATTAGTTGTTTTAACTTAGTCAAATTCAAATCCCATGACTGCACTTCTAGAGTAAGTGGAGTCCATTTTATATCTTTGGATATGATGTGATAATGAATTAACAAGAAAGTTTCATTATTCCAAACTAACACAGATACATTTTTCATGCATCCTACAAAGGGCGTTTCCATTCTTGGAATAACAGGAACATTAGTGACCACACATATTTTTTTGAGGGGCTACTTCAACTAATAACTGATAGGTTAATGGCAATATAGTAAATTTACATACATTAATAGAACCCTGTAACAAGCATGATTCATAAGTCTTGGATTGTAATCTACAAATCTTTCCCTCTAATGTGTCATTGCAAAAAGATAAATCATGAGTATAATTCTGTGAATCTATGTAGGTCCCCTGGAACTCTTGCATCCAATAGTGCTGAGATCCTGGGGGCCCCAACAGTATAAACATTACTACAAATTTACACATAGTTTTTACCTTGGTTACATTGTATACATTGATTATACCATATATATATGTATCATTTTTGGAGCATCAATCTTGAGCCAGGATTGACTCGGTATGGCAGTTTTAAACACTTCTCGCCACACTGCTTCTTTCCCAGTCATCAACTTAGTTTGTATAGCATCATGCTGTTGTATATAGTATACTACTTGCATAGTACATAGAGTGAAATTCAAAACTGTGCCAGTATTAACCTCTAAACCCTCTAAAATATTATCAGTTCTATTAACAGTCCTTGATAGAAAAGTGTCCACATCAATGGCTTATCGCCAAGGGTGCCATATGGTAGGCATCCATTGTCCTTGTAGAGTCAATGCATCCTGAATTCCTTTTTCAGCTTGGCTTAGCTTGTTGGCTATAGTCTCAATATCAAATCCATTGAGAGTACCAGTTACTGCACCGTATCCTCCCAGTAAAATATCACACCAAGCTCTTCTTTTACTTTTCTTGTTACATTCAGGTAGAGGAAGAAATGTCACTGTAGTCATTATAACAGTTTTTTTTTTTTGTTCCCACTTTGGCACAAGTAGAGGGTATTCTTTTAATATGTCCTGGATCTACTTTTGTTATTAGGACTAGGCACATGGCACATGGCTAATTTGCTAGCTGTTTACAACATTTTAATTGTACTTTAGAATCAATGATTGTATTCAAATTGTCCTGGTACATCAAATACCAAGGCCTAAATAGGTTGCTGGAGGATTCCGGTGGTCCTCTCCAACCTTGTCCTTGTTCAAAAGATATATCAGCAACCAAACATGTTTTCTTTGCAAAACAGGTGAAATTATCCTAGGTTCGATTAGTAGGATTTCCTTTCCAACTCCATCCTAGTGTGGTGATGTTAGTCTTTTCCAATAAGGCACCAGGCGTTCAGGTTTTACTTCCGGCCAAATACCCGCCTCCAAGGATTCCAATAGTTAGGTACGTCTAAGGGAAAGAAACACAAACATTATATTTCCTCATTCTCTTAAGTAACATTTTTCCTGTGGAACATATTCCCATTTTTCTACTCCAGGTCTCATGATCAACAAGGTTCTAGCTTTCCCCACTGCTATCACTTCTGTGGGAGAGGGCGGTCCTTGGTTATGTAGAACCCATATTTTAGCTCCAAAATTGGTAGCATCAGAAGAGCCAAAACTTTTATCTCCCCTTATGTTAACTTCTAATGGGACAGACCCTTCTTTTGGAGTAGCATAATTGATGGGAATAAGAAATAACTGGGCAATTGTTTGGTTTTTCTCTGTACCCAAGTTGATCATCTCACCCTGATAATCTTCATCAATTACGCCTCCCAACACTACACATCCTTTCAGAGCTAAACTAGATCTTGTGACTATTTGCTCATAGTGAACTTTTGTAATTTTACATCCTAAACAAGTGGCTATTTCCTGAACCTTACCTGAGGAGATAAGATTTACCTCCATTGAGCTGAGATCCAAACCTGCCGACAGTGGTGTAGCTCGAATGGGTGTAACTGCATTTCCTGAATTTTCTTATACAGCAGTGAATCTACTATATTATTAACTTTTACAGTGATATTAGGGGTCAACATCCTCATTAAAGGAGTCATTGAATCAGTAATGGGCCTATTATTTAAAATCTGTAGATCCTCACTAAGGTGATCCTTCCATTGCCCATATGCACTGTCTGACGGGTTTAGCTTCTTTAGGGTGCTTTTAAGCAACCCATTCATCCTTTCCACTAACACTGCTGCTTGAGGATAGTAAGGCATATGATATACCCCGTGGATGTTGTTGTTTTGTGCATACTTTTTATCCTGTTTTCCAGTAAAATGTGACCCATTGTCTGATTGCATCTGCAACGGGACTCCATAATACTGGGTAACAGTTTCCAAAGTTCTCAGTGTACTCCATTGAGTGGCAGATTTACAAGGAAATCCTACCCTCAATCCTGAGTATGTATCCACTGCCGTACACAAATACCTGCATCCCCTTCTTTCTGGCAGAGGGCCAATGAAATCAATTTGCCAAATTGGAGCTGGTAGTTGTCCTCGACCTATGTGTCCCATTACTGTGTGGGGAACTTCTCTTTTCTGGCTATGTTGACATATGGGCAATTCTGGATGGTACCTTTAATTATGTCAAGGGTTAGAGGAATTCCTCTCTCTTGGGCCCACCTGTAAGTAGCTTTTTCTCCCAAGTGCCCACTTTTGTTGTGTACCCTGAAGCCATGATTGCTTTTCTTTTTGGAAGAAGTGTCTGCTGTTCTGATCGCTGCTTGTTTATCTGCTTTGGAATTAAACAAACGTTCAAGTGAATCAGTTGGTACAGCATCAACATGAAAAACAGTAGTAGGGGTGTATTCAACAATTTATTTGTATCCCCTGGGAATTTGATACCGTTTCAAGGCAACTGGTTTAGAAGCCAGGAGAATATGTATTGGGGGCATTTATACCTTCCCTACCAATACCGGCTTAATTTTCCGTTTTTCTTACCCCAAATGCAAATTTTCCTTCTTTCAAATGTAGTGTTATCCCTTTAAGAATATCAATGTCAATAATGTATTCTGGTATCGGGACCACCAAAACGGGGTACTTTCTAATGGGCAAGTTGCCTATTTTAAGGGCCACTTTGGTTTGTACCCCTGTAATCACCTTACCACCTAATCCTGCTATTTGTACTTTAGGACCTTTAAATTTGTAGGGATTTCCACATATTAAAGTAGCCTCCGTCCCCGTACGAATCAAAGATGGGACTCTTTGAACATTACCCCCATTCCAGTGGATGCTAAGATTAACATAGGGGTGATCATCTCTTTTTTATAAACACAGGGGTTTGGCTGGCTACTCATGCTGTTTTATTATGTGATCCTAAATCAGTGATTAATGACTTTTTCTTCATTTCTTGTGTTACCTTGGTTGCAACCGCGGCCGCCAGTTCCTCCCAAGGATACACAGCTTGATAATCTGTCCAAGAAATTTCCTATGGTTTAAGAACATCCTTCTTTTAGGGCTCTCCTGTGCTAGCCTTTTTACTGATAATACTTTTTGTTTATACATTCTCTATAATTCCTGAGTTTCCTTCCCATCGATATGTTCCTTTTTCACCCCAGCTTTCAGCAGAGCTTGGAACATATTTTTTCTACAAGACCCTACTAGAATCCCCTTCTTGTTTTTTCCTCCAATCTGAGTTATAAGGTTTACTGTTCCCCGAGTGTTTGGGGGCTGCAGGTTCTTTCAAATCTCTCATATCTTGCAACTTTCTCATTCTGGCCAACACTGTGCTAATAGCTTCTCCAGTCATTGTTACCGTAAGGGTTAAAATGACTGCTTTATATGCTGGAGGTGTGACTATTTCTTATGCTGGCTGTGAGAGGGTAGTTCAGGAAATCATCTTCCATCCCTAATACAGATAAGGCGCTACGCATTGCCTCCTCTTTTAGTCTCTCAAGACCATCCCTTATAGTATACCAGGGTTTCTCATTCAACGGCAAATCTAACTCTGCCGGATACCTGTTCTGGAAACAGTGAGCCAGAATTATAAGTAAATTCTGCACCCTTATCCCGGTATCCACAAAGTAGGTCTTAAAAGAACATTGTGTAATAGGGTCTTTGGATAGATTGATAAACTTTCCCACATCTCCCTCATCCAGCATTACTCCCGTTCCTCCATATTCACTTACTCTGACCAACCACTGCATCTCACTTTCTCCTGTTCTCTCTAATCTTTTTCTGATAGGTTTGGCTAACACACTCGGGGGGGGGGGGGGGGGGTTCTATTACAGGGTCTGGGGGGTCCTCCCATTCTGAATTAGAGGAAGAATCCCACACATCCCCATCCCACTTATCTGGATTGCAATCTATTGAGGCTTCTGCAATAATTTTGTGCACCTTGTTTTTGTTAACTTTGCCCTTTCTTTTCCTGTATTTATTCTGGGCTATTTTTACAGCAGTATTTTCTGCAATGCTCTTATAATGCTGTAGTTTATCATTCAGAAGGCGGGTATTACACTCCAACACCACCTTCTTCCCTCCCAACTCAGTTTCTGCTCTAACTGAGACTCTTTCCTATGAAGTTGTTGATTGCACTCATGCATACGTCTGTAGGCACTTGCCAATATCCAACAATGTCTGTCTAAAGCAACTGCATCACCTGACTTAACAGGGACCTCCTCTAGTATGTGTACTAGATGAAGGGCTTACTACATCACCTGTCCTAACAGGGACCTCCTCTAGTATGTGTACTAGATGAAGGGCTTACTACATCACCTGTCCTAACAGGGACCTCCTCTAGTATGTGTACTAGATCGAGGGGTTACTGCATCACCTGACCTAACAGGGACCCCTTCTAGCGTTTTCACTAGATCTACGGGTTCACAGGTTTTGAGTTTACTTTCCCAGGGTTCAGCTAACCCTGATGTTCCTAATTCTTGTGCTAAGATAGAATATGGTGCCTCAGACCAGCCGGGCACTTCTATTCCCTCTGGGGTGTGATTTTTTTTCGCCTCCTGAACATTTTCTGATGTTTTGGCTCGGTGCCAAAAGATCGAAAATTTTGGCAATTTGCCAAGAGGTCAAATTTTGCACAGGGGTTCCCTACCTTCTTTACAACCACCCTATAATCTCAGAATGTTTGCAAAGGCGTTGGTTCTTTTGTTACAGTCTCCCGTATATTGTTGTGTTATCCGTGAGCCCACTCCACTCGCTCCTTCAATCCCACCTATCCTTCAACTCCACCGACCCGTGCAATAGGGCTGCATACGGTAAAGTTTCTGGACAGTTTTGCGGAATATCCAGCCTGGGCCTGTTCTCACGGACCGTTAACACAGCGTTTTTATACGGAATCCTGCCGACTCCGCCAATTAATGTATTGCCTGTCAAAAAATAAGGTGGACCTAGCGTCCTACTTACTGAGCACAATAAAAGTACTGTCAGTGCTGACACTTAATGTGTACATGGGCCTCCAGTCCAACTTCATCATCGTGATGTACATGGAAGATATACATAAAGAGTAGAGATGACCGAGCACTAAAATGCTTAGGTGCTCGTTTTTCATCGATACAAACTTTTCCCAATGCTCGAGTGCTCGTATCGAATAACGAACCCCATTAAAGTCAATGGGAGACCCGAGCATTTTTTCACTGAAAGAAAACATTAAAAGAACAGTGCAGAATAACACATTACAATTGTTTACAGATGTATTCCTTGTAAGAACACATTGAAATAACACTTCTTCACTTTGCATGTGTTTGCGCGTGTCTTCCGCTAAGTTAGGAGATGTGCGTGCACATATGGAATGTGAAGAATAGTGTTCTTTCAATGTGTTCTTCACTTAAATGGTGTTGTGTTCACTGTTTTCACTGTTTTTATTCTATTCTTCACATTGCAGGTGTTCGCGCGTGTCCTGAACACAGGACCATTTAAGTGCAGAACACATTGAAAGAACACTATTCTTCACATTCCAGATGTGCGCGCACATCTCCTAACTTGGCGGAAGACACGCGCGAACACCTGCAAAGTGAAGAATAGTGTTCTTTCAATGTGTTCTTACAAGGAAAACATCTGTAAACATGTGTAATGTGTTATTCTTCACTGTAAACACTGTTCTTCACTATCTTTTTTTAATTTAATGCTCGATCTCGAACCGGCGAGATACTCATCCGAGCAACGAGCTGGTCCGAGTATGCTAATACTCGACCAAGCAGTATACTCGGACGAGTATACTCGCTCATCTCTAATAAAGAGTAATAGAATTCTGTTTTGACCACAGAACAGCCATGTACCAAAGAGACACATGTAAATAAACAATTTCACCTATTATTTTCCCCATTTGTGGCTGCAATCCGTGAGACAGCTTTCTGAATGTGAACTTTAGCATATTATATATAACATGTGCAACACCCCTGCCAATGTGTAGGCAAGGGAGTGCCCTCCCTGCCAATGTGTAGGCAAGGGAGTGCCCTCCACTCGTAGGCAAGGGAGGCCCTCCATCTGTAGTATCCCTCTAGAGGAGTCTGATCAACTCGATTTTAGGGTAACACAGTCTCTTAGAGTTAATTAGACGTAGATTCTGCATAGACAGGAAAGGAATAAAACAATTTAATGTTGTTATCCAATGATGTTCCACTCTGTAAACTGGAGTGTGATTGGAGAGTGAGCATCACCTGACCAGGGAATAACAAAACCCCTGGACAGGAAGGGGCAAGTTCTCTTTGAATCCAGCTCCTGACATAGGAGCATCTCTTTAGGCAGCCCACCACTTGAGGAGCTCCAAGGCCTCAGCTCATCAACATAGGACACACACTGAGTGACCAGAGACTAGCACAGACACCCAGAACACCCAGGACAAAGCTGCAGCTTCCAGCATTGGACACAGCTACCTCTTAGTCTGCACATACAACCAGGCTGGTGAATCTACTCCTGAGGATTACTCTCCATGACCACTCCAGTAATCTGGAATCCCTCCAGTAATCCGGCATCTGTTCTGAAATTGTTTGGCCCGTTTCCTGCAGTTATTCCAATAAAAAACCGTGAGTTACTTTCGCACAACTTTGCCTCTGTCAGGTCCCTGAATACGGCTGTACCTTCAAGGGCTCCCCCATCCATTACCCAGGGACATATATTACGGACACTAATGGTTGCCCCAGGGAGATTCAGTACATCAGCCTCTCCCTCTCTACATTTTCTTGCACACACCACCTGCTGGAGACCTGCCAGGCTGTGGGACAGCCCTCCGGTCCCCATACCAAGCGTGACCATTTAACACTGCGTGATCACATCATGGATGAGACAAAGGACAAGGTTTTACTCCATTTTGTATAGTCCTTATTAGAAACTTAATAGGCCACATTGTCACATTCTAATTGATGTAATTATCATTCACACTCCAAATGCGTCACATTTGTATCACAATCGGTCCTTGACAATGTAGACTATTTGATGTTTCTGTAGTTTACCATGACAACTCGTGGTCTGGTAAACAATTTATAAGCCATATAGCAATAATAGCAATTACAAGCACAGGATGTATCAATCAATTTAACATCCTCTCTGCAGATGGAGAATATCCAATGAAAATGTCCCACCAGTGATGTGATGTAGCTTCTTGGATGGAAGAACCCATCTTAACTATTTTATCAGCTACTATAGTTGTTGTGACAGTATGGTATTGCACACTCTTATTCAATTGTTGAATCAATTGTTGTCCAAACTCTGAATGTTGGATCAATTGTTTTAACTTAGTCAAATTCAAAACCTATGACTGCACTTCTAGAGGAAGTGAGTCCATTTTATATCTTTGGATATCATGTGATCATGAATTAACAAGAAAGTTTCATTATTCCAAACTAACACAGATACATTTTTCATGCATCCTACAAAGGGCATTTCCATTCTTGGAATAACAGGAACATTAGGGACCACACATATTTCTTGAGGGGCTACTTCAACTAATAACTGATAGGTTAATGGCAATATAGTGAATTTACATACATTAATAGAACCCTGTAACAAGCATGATTCATAAGTCTTGGATTGTAATCTACAAATCTTTCCCTCTAATGTGTCATCACAAAAAGATAAATCATGTGTATAATTCTGTGAATCTATGTAGGTCTCCTGGAACTTTAGCATCCAATAGTGCTGAGATCCTGGGGGCCCCAACAGTATAGGCATTACTACAAATTTACACATAGTTTTTACCTTGGTTAAATTGTATACATTGATTATACCAGCGCAATATGTTTCATTACTAGAGATGAGCGAGTATACTCGTCCGAGCTTGATGCTCGTTCGAGTATTAAGGTACTCGAAACGGCTCGTTGCTCGGGATAAGAGAAGAGGGAGTCATAAAAGATTCGATGAGTAGAATTTTTGCAGAATTTTTCAATAGATTTGGTTCAGGTCCAAATCTAATCAAATAATATGCCAGATTTGTATCGAGCCTTCAAACCAACCAATAGATTCACTCATCTCAAGATACTGGGGCTTATTTATCTTAGGGTCTGCAGCCGCACTTTAGTTGGAATTTCCAACGTTTTCAGGGATTGCGCCACTGTGACAAGTATTTAACTGTGGATTGTGGCACACACGATCAGATTGTGGCACAGCTGCGCTGGATTTCATGGGACAGAAATCGGGGGTGTTGGACGATCCGACTGATTCGGACTGAGCGCAGGATTTAACTTTCAATTTGTGTCACAAGACAATGCACTTACATGCACTGGGAAGAAAATGGTGAACTCTGGCGGACCTGAGCAGGAAAGCGACACATGCAGGATATCAGGTACACAATTATGGTCTGACAATGCACTTTCGGGGATCGCGCAGGACGGGCAAGTAAATGTGCCCCACTATGAGCAATTTGGTCAGATCCTGCTCTATAACATGCTGCCTGCAGATAGGATACTGTGTACAATCTGCTCAATTCCTCCTGCTCTATTACATGCAACCTGCAGATAGGACACTATCTCAACTCCTCCTGCTCTATAACATGCTGCCTGCAGATCGGAAAAGAAAAAAAGAAAAATTGTTATTCAGCTCACCCTTCGGTTGCGCATGGACCAGGTGCCTGTGTGCGGACAAACTGAGCTGGGTCAATGCATCGTGGAACAAAGGAGACGAGGGTCCAGCAGCCAGGCATAAACGTAGGATTTAGAGATGAGCGAGTATACTCGTCCGAGCTTGATGCTCGTTCGGGTATTAAGGTACTCGAAACGGCTCGTTGCTCGGACGAGTATTTCTCCTGCTCGAGATCGAGCATTTAATTAAAAAAACACAGTGAAGAACAATGAAGAATAGAATAAAAACAGTGAACACAGTGAACACAGGATCATTTAAGTGAAAAACACAGGGAAAAACACAGTGAAGAATAGATTACAGATGTTCGAACAGTGCGAACAAAATAGTATGTGAAGAACAATATATATGTGTGTGAAGAACACATTGAAGAACACGGTGAGCAGCACAGAGACATCGGGGAGCAGCAGAACGGAGACATCGGGGAGCAGCAGAACGGAGACATCGGGGAGCAGCAGAACGGAGACATGGGGAGAAGCAGAACGGAAACATCGGGGAGCAGCAGAACGGAGACATCGGGGAGCAGCAGAATGGAGACATCGGTGAGCAGCAGAACGGAGACATGGGGAGCAGCAGAACGGAGACATCGGGGAGCAGCAGAATGGAGACATCGGGGAGCAGCAGAATGGAGACATCGGTGAGCAGCAGAACGGAGACATGGGGAGCAACAGAACGGAGACATCGGGGAGCAGCAGAATGGAGACATCGGTGAGCAGCAGAACGGAGACATGGGGAGCAGCAGAACGGAGACATCGGGGAGCAGCAGATTGGAGACATCGGTGAGCAGCAGAACGGAGACATAGGGGAGTAGCAGAACGGAGACATAGGGGAGCAGCAGAACGGAGACATAGGGGAGCAGCAGAACGGAGACATCGGGGAGCAGCAGAATGGATACATAGGGGACCAGCAGAATGGATACATAATGTCAAGGGTTAGAGGAATTCCTCTCTCTTGGGCCCACCTGTAAGCAGCTTTTTCTCCAAAGTGCCCACTTTTGTTGTGTACCCTGAAGCCATGATTGCTTTTCTTTTTGGAAGAAGTGTCTGCTGTTCTGATCGCTGCTTGTTTATCTGCTTTGGAATTAAACAAACGTTCAAGTGAATCAGTTGGTACAGCATCAACATGAAAAACAGTAGTAGGGGTGTATTCAACAATTTATTTGTATCCCCCGGGAATTCGATACTGTTTCAAGGCAACTAGTTTAGAAGCCGGGAGAATATGTATTGGGGGCATTTATACCTTCCCTACCAATACCGGACATGCTTAATTTTCCGTTTTTCTTACCCCAAATGCAAATTTTCCTTCTTTCAAATGTAGTGTTATCCCTTTAAGAATATCAATGTCAATAATGTATTCTGGTATCGGGACCACCAAAACGGGGTAGTTTCTAATGGGCAAGTTACCTATTTTAAGGGCCACTTTGGTTTGTACCCCTGTAACCACCTTACCACCTAATCCTGCTATTTGTACTTTAGGACCTTTAAATTTGTAGGGATTTCCACATATTAAAGTAGCCTCCGTCCCCGTATGAATCAAAGCTGGGACTCTTTGAACATTACCCCCGTTCCAGTGGATGCTAAGATTAACATAGGGGTGATCATCTCTTTTTATAAACACAGGGGTTTGGCTAGCTACTCATGCTGTTTTATTATCTGATCCTAAATCAGTGATTTAATGACTTTTTCTACATTTCTTGTGTTACATTGGTTGCAACCGTGGCCGCCAGTTCCTCCCAAGGATACACAGCTTGATAATCTGTCCAAGAAATTTCCTATGGCTTAAGAACGTCCTTCTTTTAGGGGCTTTCCTGTGCTAGCCTTTTTTACTGATAATACTTTTTGTTTATACATATTCTATAATTCCTGAGTTTCCTTCCCATCGATATGTTCCTTTTTCACCCCAGCTTTCAGCAGAGCTTGGAACATATCTTTCCTCAAGACCCTACTAGAATCTCCTTCTTGTTTTTTCCTCCAGTGTTTGGGGGCTGTAGGCTCTTTCGAATCTCTCATATCTTGCAACTTTCCCATTCTGGCCAACACTGTGCTAATAGCTTCTCCAGTCATTGCTACCGTAAGGGTTAAAATGACTGCTTTATATGCTGGAGGTGTGACTATTTCTTATGCTGGCTGTGAGAGGGTAGTTCAGAAAATCATCTTCCATCCCTAATACAGATAAGGCGCTACGCATTGCCTCCTCTTTTAGTCTCTCAAGACCATCCCTTATAGTATACCAGGGTTTCTCATTCAACGGCAAATCTAACTCTGCCGGATACCTGTTCTGGAAACAGTGAGCCAGAATTAAAAGTAAATTCTGCACCCTTATCCCGGTAACCACAAAGTAGGTCTTAAAAGAACACTGTGTAATAGGGTCTTTGGATAGAGTGATAAACTTTCCCACATCTCCCTCATCCAGCATGACTCCCGTTCCTCCATATTCACTTACTCTGACCAACCACTGCATCTCACTTTCTCCTGTTCTCTCTAATCTTTTTCTGATAGGTTTGGCTAACACACTCGGGGGGTCTATTACAGGGTCTGGGGTCCTCCCATTCTGAATTAGAGGAAGAATACCACACATCCCCATCCCACTTATCTGGATTCCAATCTACGGATGCTGCAAAAAATGTTTCCACCTTGTTTTTAGTAACTTTGCTCTCTCTTTTCCTGTATTTATTCTGGGCTATTTTTACAGCAGTATTTTCTGCAGTGCTCTGATAATGCTGTAGTTTATCATTCAGAAGGCAGGTATTACATTCCAACTCCACCTTCTGCTCTCCCAATTTAGTTTCTGCTCTAACTGAGACTTTCCTTTGAAGTTGTTGATTTCATGCATATGGCTGTAGGCACTTGCCAATATCCAACAACGTCTGCCTAAAGCAACTGCTTTTTTACCTTTATTTCTTTTTATAGCTCAAAGTCATCAGGCACAGCACAAAATCCAGTTGTGTGCTGTCAGTGTAGGTTAGAAACTAGCCATAGCAATAGGATAGCATCGTTTTGTTTAAAAAAAATAAATAAAAAACACAAAAAAAAAAAAAATTAAGTTTACACTTTAATTTGGAAAATGTTTAACCCGAGGGCTAGGCCAGTGCAAGGAAGAGACAGATTAAAGATTTCTGGCGCACGTTCTTAATTAATCGGTCGCGCCCAGCATTATACACGGGCAGAGCACTCTTAGTGAATTTTCCGTCTTTCTTAGTAAATGTGCCCCACAGTGTCCACTGAAGTCAGGAGACATGTACAAACCAAAATCCAGCATTTTATGTTTGGTATCGAAACAGCATATTAGACAGAAACAACACTAGTCTAGTTATACCAATAGAGTCATTATACTATTCAAATTTATCCCTTCAGACACAACC